>JAQQSY010006331.1:0-11112 GCA_028646535.1 Procyon lotor | reverse complement strand
ACCCCAGAGAGTCTGCATTTCTAGCAAGCTGCTGTTTCATACATCAGATCTGAAGGAGCAAGGTACTTGGAATAGTATCTCGCCAACCTTACTGGCTTTTCCTGGCACTTAAACCATAAATGTACAAGTATTTCCTCCTTTCTTGAAAACCCAATATTGTATGTAACATATGCCATTCCTCCCAACAAAAAAGGATAAAGGAGAAGGTAAACTTAATTCTTTATTTTCAATAGTCTTAGATCTCCAATTGTTAGAACTGTTAAATTCAATAGTGTTTCTTTTCATGGAACCAAATATTATCGATCAAATGGAAGTCATTTTTTTAATCCTAAAAACAACAACAGCAAAACAAAACAAAAAACCTCCCCTGGGTGATGTTGCTCAGGAAGAAATGAAATTCCATTATGTAGTACAATCTGGTCTTTAAACCAGTTTTGTCTGGAAAAGAATTATACTTCAAACCAGGTATGAATCCAAAACCAGCTTTTCTGAACCAGAAAAGAACACCAGAGCCCACTGAGCTATGGAATCCTCCAGGTTATTATTAGCAATAAGATTTAGAAGCTCAGTGACAGTCACTCAGAAAGGTGACCCGAGGCCTGGGTACTCACAGCCCACCTTAGGGTTTCAGCTCCAACAATTTTCTCTTTTGGAGAATATATTTTTTTTCTGATTATGAGAGCAATAAAAATAATAAACAAAAGTAATACATGTTATTATTTGGAAACTTAGAAAATGTCAAAAGATATAAAGAGAACAAAAATGTCTATAATTCCAAAACCACTTACTGAGGACCTGTATGTTGTTTTCCCTTCCTGTTTTTTCCAATGCATTTTAATACTTAGAACCCTACAGTACATAAAGTATTGCAGCATGGTTTTTTTTTTCCCAGCGATACATGCAGGGGCTTGGTGAACAGGGGTTGGTTAACTGGAAGGAGGAATGGAAGTGGGTAACACAAGTACCTCCCTAAATCAACATAAGCCCTCTGTGAAACTACTATCATCCTATCTCTACTTTAAATTTTTGTGCAATCTTACCTAATTGTTGAATAAAGATATTTTGCTTTGGATGTGAAGAGAAAAGTCAGACTAACAAATCCATATCTACAAAGGGAAGTAAAACAAGATTAAGAGGGGTAAATTGTTCCCTTGTCATTTTAACGAGGCAATCACGAAATACCATTCTTGTACACATTGGGAATAATTAATCTCCCTCCTCTGATTTCTGTCTCATGAAAGAAGTGGAAAGAACAATGGAAAGAACAGCTATCAAATGAGAAATGCTAAAACCTCTGGTGAATTTCAACAGAATCAACCCATTAGGAAATAACATAATTACCTAAACTAAGTAACTCTCAGAGCTGGGTTCAGGAGAACAAAGAGCTATATTTTTCCTATTTCCATATAATTTCATTCTACAGTTAAATAGAGATTGATGTAATAGTAGGAGCAAACATAATCTCAGAGAAAGAGCTAAAGGTTTCCCTCCCTAAATTCATTAATTAAAAGGAGGAAAAAATACAGAATTCATAAATTGGCTAACTGAACAAAATTTATAGAGTCTCAATTATGTTCTACTGTGCTAATTACTGGGAACGAGTGGTTCCCACAAAGATAAGTTTGCTGTTCTCATGTGGCTTCCATTCCAGAGGGAGAGGAGGTAGAGACAGACGACAAACCAAAAAACAAGGAAATGAAATAATTTTAGTTTTATGAGAAGAGTGACTTGAAAGTGGCGGAACAAATTTAAGAAGGATCTCCCCCCATGGAAGGGGCATCTGAATGACAAGCTGATCAGAGGACCAAGGGTTCTCAAGAAGATGGATGAGCAGGTATAACATCCCCAAGTCTGGAGTGAGCTCGGCCTGTGCCAGGAACAGAAAAATCCCTGTAGCTGGAGAGTACAGGACATGGAGGGCAGCAGCAGAAGCGTCTCAGAGGAAGACCGGACCCAGATTGTGTAGGACCTTGTAAGCCAGGGCTAAGAATGTGGATAGAGTAAGAAGGTAGGGGTACACTTTAGCTAGAGGAGTGCCATGATATGATACACATTTTAAAAAGATCTTTCAGTGGCGGTGGGGGGGGTAAAAGCGGGGTGCATCTGGGTGACTCAGCCAGTTAGGTGTCTGCCTTCAGCTCAGGTCATGATCCCAGGGTCCTGGGTTCCTGGGATCCAGCTCCACATGGAGCCCCGCATCGGGCTGCCTGCTCAGCAGGGAGCCTGCTTCTCCCTCTCCCTCTGCCTGCTGCTCCCCCTGCTTGTGTGTGCTCTCTCTCTCTCTGTCAAAAGAAAATTATTCAAAATCTTTTATTTTTTTTTAAAGATTTTATTTATTTATTTGTCAGAAAGAGAGAGAACACAAGCAGGCAGAGAGGCAGGCAGAGGCAGAGGGTGAAGCAGGCTCCCTGCTGAGCAAGGAGCCTGATATGGGACTTGATCCCAGGACCCTGGGATCATGACCTGAGCCGAAGGCAGCTGCTTAACCAACTGAGCCACCCAGGCGTCCCCAAAATCTTTTAAATAAATAAAAGATCTCCCTAGCAACTGTATGGAGAATAGATTGTTATGCTGCATTAGCAGTATCAGGAGAACCCAGTAAGAGGCTATCTCAGTACTCAGGGCAAAAATGATGGTGGTTTGAATCATGACCAGGATGATAACTATAAAGATGGAGAGACTGGATATATTTTGAGCCAAGAGGACTTGCCTATGGATTGACTGGATTTGAGCAGTGAGAAAAAGGATTAGGTGTTGAATAACAAGGTACCTGGTAGGATCATTTACTGAAATAGGGAAGACTTGGGGGAAAATAGGTTGCAAAGAGGATATAAAATTTTGCTTTGGTCCATATTAAATTTGATATATCAGATGTCTAAAAGTCAAATCAAGTAGATAGTTGAATTTAGGTAGGTAGGAGTAGAAATACAAGTTTATCAAGCATTAGCAAGAGGGTTAGATATATATTATATATATTTTATTGCTCTAAATTTTACTCCAATTGTAATGCCTTTAAATTTTTAGGTATTAGGTATACTGGTTGATGTTTATGAGTATAGTAAATCATTATAACTTACTTTTAATAGAGTAACTGAACAAAAACTCTTCTAAGTAGACAATTCTTGACCCCAGCCAAAAAAAAGTGATGGCCTTGCTTTTCTATATATCACGAAAGGTTTAGTAATAACCCCAACACCCCCTGACAGTGGTGATGAGCAATTACTGTCATTACTGCTTTGATCTCTGGACCACTGGAGAAGTACCCCATGGCTTACAGTTTTCCTGATCTTTTTCATCTTTATTTTAGAGTTTCAAAGTAGAGGACAGATATAAAAAGTAAATTAAAGCAGATTTGCTGTAGCTGAAGCAGAGATCAGAACCCAGAGTTCTCCTTCTCACCCACCACAGAGGACTGAAAACAATTTGAAAATAATTCTACTTTGATACCACTGCGTCACTAAGAAGCTAAAGGTACCCTTTTGGAACTCGTTTGAAATGAAAAACATTCAATCGAATAGCAAAATCAGTAATATTTTTCATTATTTATAAATTTTTTCCCAAGTTGAATTTCATTACAAAACATTAGTCATTTCATGCCTATTTTTTAAAGCCAAATTTTTAGTTAAACATACAATAGAATAAACTTAAGAGAATTTGCTAGTTATGGAAAATGAACTCCAAGGCTGTCCCAAAGTACAATCACTTGAGAGAACTAAAGGCAATTATATAAAGAACTTGAGACTTGCCATAGTTATATATGATTGTCTCAAACAGAAAAGCTGTCAAGAGTAAAAAAAAAAAAAAAAAGGAAACACACAATGATGAATCCAGTAACATGTTATTACAACTCTCATGAGTACCTCATTGCTACATGGAGAAGACAGGTCAGCCCTGAGCAAAACTATTGAGACTATTTGGGCTGCCCAGCATTCCATATTTTGATGCATTCTAGTCTTGCCCTACGTTCCCTCCCCTTTAAATGGATCCGTATCCTAATGTTGCCTTCTGACTAAAGGGTTTTTCAAGCTACTAACTGCTATAGAACCATAATCAGTGGAAAAGGACAGCAAATCCTTCAGTAATGACAATGCTGAGAATCTCACACTGGGAGATGTATATGTGATCCAGAAGGCTTTTCAGTGCCTTCCCAATCATCCCCCCTGGATGCTGGCCCCATGTGGAATAAAATGCTTGCTCTCGAATATAAATAGCAAATAGAGTCAAACATGTCTCAGCGTAACATTCAATGCCCCGTACCATCTTCCTTCAAGCCTACATTTTTTTATCTTACATCCCAGCCTCCCCTACACAACAACTGCATTCTATACTTTCCCTGCCTCTCAATATAATGTGAATTCTGGCTTCCACGTTCCTTTAGCGCGGTGAGTCCTAGCCTTGCTCTCCCTTGTCTCTATCCAGGCTTAAGTATTTCTTACTCCCAGGAGCCTGCCCTCCCCCCTAACTTGCCAGGACCTTGCCTCCCTCCGGCACAGAGCCTGGTAATTGCTGGTAAGACTACTTGTTATAAAAATCACTGTTGACATTTCTTTCATTCGTTTCCCAAATCTCAGTATTCATGTATCCTGGACTGTTTTTCCATTTCCACATAATACCTGTTTTGTTTTCAACTGTAATATTTTCTTGAAATAAACTGCTGTATTTTTACTTAATATATTTAATTTTATAGGACACTTTAGATTATGACCATAGTGGAAAGCCAATAACTTTACATAAATTGAAGGTAATTGTAAATATGTATACAATAAAAATATAACTATTAACGTAAAAAAAATGTTTGTCCATGTCTCCTACCTAAAATTATCTCATACAACACAATTTGGGAGATGCTACTTTATGTTGTTGTCTCATATTGAAATTTGTCTTATATCACGTAATTCTTTATGTGTTTATAACTATTTCCCCTAATAAATTGTGAGTTCCTAAAGGAGATCATATATTATACTTCACATTCCCCAGTGTTTTTATTTAGTCCAGTGCGTGGCACATGGGTAGACATTAAATATTCAGTGAAAAAATGACCATAAGTATATCAATACCCCCCTAGTCATAGCTTGTATATATACAATCAGTAAAAGGAAGATACTCAATCTTTCAGTTAAACTTAACGAGGTCATTTAATTATATACAGAATTTATATATATACTATACTATCTTGAATATAAAATACATTGTAAATAAAGAAAAACTCCACATTGCTGATAGTAGTAACTTATGCTAACCACAGGAGATTCTGGATTTTAAAATTTTAAAGTGATAGCTCTAGATTTTATGAGAGCAATAAACAGGAATAGATCCAATGGTTAATTGATGTGCCTTGATTTAGACAAACCTAATAGATTAAAATCCAAGCATTCATCAAAGATAAATTAGGGTCAAATAGTTTACAGTGCAAAATAAATGTACAATAGAAGCTATTTAAATGGCAAATCCTGGGGTGCCTGGGTGGCTCAGTGGGTTAAAGCCTCTGCCTTCGGCTCAAGTCATGATCTCAGAGTCCTGGGATCGAGCCCCGCATCGGGCTCTCTGCTCGGCAGGGAGCCTGCTTCCCCCTCTCTCCCTGCCTGCCTCTCCGCCTACTTGTGATCTCTCTCTCTCTGTCAAATAAATAAAATAAAAATCTTTAAATGGCAAATCCTTACTACATTTTAAGTATGGTTTGATTCTTATTTTAGGAACATATTTATTAGATACGCTAAGGTGTGCTCTATCATCAAAATAAATAAAAATGGATGCAAGGGAAAGAAAAAGCTGGAAAAAAAAATCCCGGAAATTTTCAGATCTGAACTGGAGATTTAGTTAATATAGTATCTGTTTTTTTGGGTTTTTTTTTTTAAGTTTTGAACTGTTACTTCCCAAAGGGCATGGTTTTCTTTTAAAAAGAAAAAAGCTGCTTACAAGAATTTTAAAAACTAAACAGGAAACTGTTTAGGGTGATGGGAATTATTCCAGCTCCCCAAACCTTATGTAGGAAAAATAAACAAAATTTAACAATAAGCTTTCTATAGCTATGTCCTTTAATTATCTCAAACACATAAAAATAAAGTAAAATCTACTGCTTTGAAATTATCAAATAATCTTCTGCTAAATTTATAAGGATTCCTGCTCAATTTTATCAGTCATTCCGTGACCACACCACTATTTCTGCCATTTCAGGATGAGCACTATAAGTTGGGGAACCACCAATGAGAAATGTGCTTGAGCATGGGCAGGTGTAACCTTGAACTCCAGATGCCCACAGATACGTATTATGATTCAGTGACCTACCTCCTCCTACATGGAGAATCACTAAATGTCAGAGTAGGAATAGATCTTAAAAATCCTCTAGTATACTCTTTCAAATATGAAAATTGGCCCCAAAGAAAGGAAGTTATTTTGCCAACTTTGAAAGATGAGCTCAAGTTGAATGAAGTTAAGAGGCCCACTCGAACCACAGTCCAGCTACTGAAGTATCCATCTCCCCTTGTACACCTACAAGGTAAGAGAGCAGGTCCAGAGAAATATCCAGTGCATTATTGCCTTGTTCTCTGGTCTTCTCTCAAAATCTGTTTTCAGAAATATAATATCTAAGATACCTCTTAGCAAATGAACTGTTGGTACTTCATCAAGATAAAAAGCGTCTGCACAGCGAAGAAAACAGTCGACAAAATGAAAAAGCAACCTACGGAATGGGAGAAGATATTTGTAAATGACACATCAGATAAAGGGCTAGTATCCAAGACCTATAAAGAACTTTTCAAATTCAACACCCAAAAAACAAAGAATCCAGTCAAGAAATGGGCAGGAGACATGAACAGACATTTCTCCAAAGAAGACATCCAAATGGCCAACAGACACATAAAAAAAAGGCTCCACATCACTCAGCATCAGGGAAATAAAAATCAAAACCATAATGAGATATCACCTCACACCAGTCAGAATGGCTAAAATTAACAAGTCAGGAAACAACAAATGCTGGCAAGGATGCAGAGAAAGGGGAACCCTCCTACACTGCTGGTGGGAATGCAAGCTGGTGCAGCCACTCTGAAAAAGAGTATAGAGGTTCCTCAAGAAGTTAAAAATAGAACTACCCTATGACCCAGCAATTGCACTACTAGGGATTTATCCCAAAGATAGAAATGTAGTGATCCCAAGGGGCACTTGCACCCCAGTGTTTATAACAGCAATGTCCACAAAGGTCAAACTATGGAAAGATCCCTGACGTCCACTGACAAATGAATGGATAAACAAGATGTGAGGGGCGCCTGGGTGGTTCAGTGGGTTCAAGCCTCTGCCTTCGGCTCAGGTCATGATCTCAGGGTCTTGGGATCGAGCCCCACATCAGGCTCTCTGCTCAGCAGGGAGCCTGCTTCCCCCTCTCTCTCTGCCTGCCTCTCTGCCTACTTGTGATCTCTCTCGGTGAAATAAATAAAATCTTTAAAAAAAAAAAATAAAGAAGATGTGAGATATATATATATATAAATCTATATATGTATATATATAGATATGTATATATATTTTTATACACACACACACACACACACACACACACAATGGACTATTATCCAGCCATCAGAAAGGATGAAATCTTACCATTTACATTGACGTGGATGGTACTGGAGGGTATCATGCTGAGTGAAATAAGTCAATCAGAGAAAGACAATTATCATATGATTTCCACTCATATGTGGAATATAAGAAACAGTGCAAAGGATCATAAGGAAAGGGAGGGAAAACTGGGAAGAAATCAGAGAGGGAGACAAACTGTGAGAGACTCTTAACTACAGGAAACAAACTGCGGGTTGCTGGAGGAGAGGTTAGTGATGGGGTGATGGGGTAACGGTGATGAGCATTAAGGAGGGCATGTGATGCGATGAGCTCTGGGTGTTATATGCAACTGATGAAAAACTGAACACTATATTTGATATTAATAATGTAATAGATGTTATCTAGTTGAATTTAAATTTTAAAAAATGAAATGGTAAAAAAAATAAGTAAAATAGCTCTTACCTTAAAGTATAAGCATAGGGTAACTTTCAGGAGAGTATCTAGCCAGTCACAAATACAACTTAGGGATGGGCAGGATGGATGGTTGGGAACTGGAGCCATTCTGTAACCCAAGTTTCAGATGTTTCCAATGGCCTCCCTCCTCCAGCCCTATGCCTTCATACTGGGTTAGGTGCTGGGGAAGTACCTCCCTCTTTGGACTGTTGTAAGTTAGATGCACCTAGTACAGGGTCTGACAAATAGCAAGTGTTCAATAAACTTCAGCCTCGACAACCTGACCCCTACCTACTCTCTCCCCAGGCCATACACACCCTCCCAGCACCTCTTCTGTATGCCTGTCGAATTAGACCAGTCACTTTCCCTAGGTTACTACATATACTAGGTGCTGGGCTTTGTGCTAAGCAGTATACTTGTATTGTATTAGCTAACTCCCACAATAATCACGGATGTAGGTACTATTATTATTGTCTTACTACAAGTAAATTCCATGAAAGTCAAGATTTTTGCCTGTTGCATTCACTATTACTTCCGAGATTCTTAGAACATAAGTCTGCACATAGGACTTGCTCAATAAATATTTGTTGAATGAATGAGTATTTAAGGATGAGCAAAGTGAGCTGAAAGAGACGAGGCCATTTGCCCAAGGTCACACAGTTACTATATGGTGAAACTAGGATTCAAACCACAGTCTGACTGATATGAATGCCTATGGTCTTTAACTACTCTCTCATTCTCCCAAATGGGAGAGTGATGATTGAGTCAGACAAGGTGCTAATTTTGAGTCACCCCACATAGACCTGCTATCACAGACTAAAAAGACAGAGAGGACATATTTATTCTATCCCTTAATTGTAAGAGATTATTTTGCCTCCTAAAAAAATCAAGGCTTATCAATGTATATATTTACTTTTATGCCAACACTAATGAAATTTCCTTGTGGTTCCCAAAATAATAAAATTATTCACTTAGGCAAACCTACTTAAGAAGATAACTATTTCTTTCATGGGCAGATTTTCTTTGATTGACTCTAATTTAATCTGTATCACAGAACTATCCTAAGGAAGAAATTGTTTTTTCTATAGCAAACTAAAAAAGATTTAGAATTTTGGTGTTCTCCTAATCAATGCTGACTGCTTGAGAAGGTAAAAATAATCATTATATACAAAGCTAAATAAACTGAAGCTTCGGGATATAGCTGTTTAAAAAAAAATTATTCAGGTGAAAATACTTTCTTTGTCCACAGTCAAGTAAATTCCTATAGGATGAAACAACTTTTAACTATTAAAGACTCTAGTGTTTTCATCATAGCCATAATTTTATTGTTAATTATGATCCAGATTTAAACATCCAGTGTTTTGTGTACATTGTATTGGAAACCTTTGTTACCAGAATGCAGGGAGCAGATTATGTTACCTGTAATATATGATACTAAAACCTGAGGGTCTTCTATGTGTAAAAGCTCATGTAGAGAAAAGTTATAAGCAAGTTCATTACTACAAACATTCAATCAGATCTAAGTGTCTAAAAAAGTGGTTTGCAACTATTTATGTCAGCACTAATCTTGTAAATAGCTATCCTGCCCCTAGTGAATAACAATTCATGCTAGTGGGTAGTAAAGAATGCTGACTTGATTTCCTTAACTGGTTATTTTACTACTTTGTGTCTCCTAGGGAAAATATGGATATTAAAAATACATATAAGCAGGCAAACTGGTAATTTTTTAGCTCTTGTTTCAAAGTAAATATTTCCTGAGTACCTACTATATTTCTGGCACTCTGCTAATTGCTGGAAACAAGAAGATGAAAAAGATTTGATCTCTGCTTTCATATTTATGTTCAAGACAGAAGTTAATCATAATATTTCAATCCAACAAACATCTATTGAGTAGCCTCACAACGAATTTTCAATAAATGTTAGTGACTTTAACTGAATTCTAGACTGAAAGAATTGAAAAAAGCAAAGATCAGGAGATGGAAAGATACATTTTGGGTCCTGTAATTGGCAAGAATTCCAATGTGACTTAGTGTGAACAATCTTTGGGCAATGTGTCTAGAAATGATACTCAAGAAGTAGTTGAAATGATTTCAACTGAAATGATTCAAATGCTATCCTAAGGGTTTGCATTTTATGCTGGAAACAATAGAGTGTTTTTGGAGACTTGAAGTGAGTGACATGGTCACATTTGGACTGTAGAAATCTAACCCCAGCAAGAGTACTCCAGAGAGATAGCAAGAATCAACCATGTGGAGTTATAAATTATCACTTTTAAAGGATATAGATGCCAGAGTCTCTGTAAGTAAAACTGATAGAATTTGACAACCAATTGGATATTGGACATGAAATTAAAGGGAGCAGTAGAATCAAGGATGATGGTAAGGTCTCTAGGCTGGTTGCTAAAAGAATGGTGGTTTCATTAAATAACTCGGATAACTCAAGAGGAAGGCCAAAGTCAGGGCACCAGTGCAGGAAGGTAGTGGGTTTGGTTTGGGATGTGCAGCATTTGAGAAGCCAGCAGAAGATCCAAGTAGAAATGACTAGAGGATCCTTAGAGCTTCAGAAATGAAAGAAGCGTAGTGACCTCCATTCAACATGATGGTGAGAATGCACTAATAAGACTCCGGAGGGATAGAGTGAAGAACAGAAAAGAGAGCAGAGGATAGCACCTTTGGAGAGGCCAGCACTTCAAGACCAGGTAAAAGAGATGAGCCAGAGCAGCTATAATAAGGAATCCTGAAGCAGGTGGTGAATCAGAGTGAGCCATACAGCATGGAGTGATGATAGCCAGAAGAGTTCAAGGAGGCAGGATGGTAGGCACTGTCAGCTGCTTCAGGGAGAGTAAAAAGATGACTAAGAAGACCTGATTCTTAGGGGATCAGTATCTACTGAAGCAAATGTTTTTATTGTGGTTTATCAAATGGTCATCTAGGGACTATCCAGTCATGCACGAGTAATAGAGCTGTCAGAGGGATAAAAGTCACCGGATTCTAAAAGACTGGTCAGCTGAACAGCAAGAAAACTCTACTGCTTGGTAGGTGTCGCACGCTCCAACAAACATCGCTGTACAGACAGACCATCCATTAGGGAGGCCTGAGGCAACTCACCAAACAG
>JAQQSY010006330.1:0-11112 GCA_028646535.1 Procyon lotor | reverse complement strand
CAGCTCTGACTGGTTTCTCTTTGGGAGTGAGCTGCCCTTAGGGTAAATGAGTTCTAAGCTGCTCCTTGAAGCAGTGTGTCTTATCTTCACATAGGGCCCCAGGCCTCTCCTGGCAGGGTTGTCTGTGTCTTAGAACTCACATAATCCAACCTAGTCTTTATCAACAATAAAAGCAATATTTTGGCTTCATATTCTTATCTCTCAAAGCATTCTTTTCTATACAGGTATGGGAGGGAATGCCATTTATTGGACCCTCACAGTGAGGGTCAAAAGAGACCTTAATGATGATTTGGGGGTTTTGAGGGGCCCAATTCAATGAGTGAATATTTGTAACACACTTAGAACAGTGGCAGATTGTGAGTACTTCATAATTGCAGTGAAATGAGTAAGTGGCGGGTTTTAGCACCTCAGTCTCTGGTGCAGCAGAAAGCAAGGACTTGGAAATTCAGGGACTATAGACGAGTCATCCTTCCATCTGTGCACAGAGGAAAGAAACAGGAGTTTTGCAGAGGAAAAGAATGACCCCAATACTGCAGAAGACAGTGGAGATGAGAGACCTGGAGACAGAGAGGGGTGGACTGGCGGCCATCTTGCTTCCTGTTGGCTTTCCAGTTATTGGCTCCAGACCCTTGTGGTGCCCAGAGGTGCTCTGTTCCCTTGGGCTGTGTAACTCACCCATGGATCCTCCTAATAAACAACCTCCCTCCAGGCGCCCCCCCCCCCATACTTCTATTTTTGCTGCATAGGCTCCTTTGAAGTGGGACATTTTTACCTTTAGCGCCAAGACTCTTAACACATGAGCTGCTGAGGTCCAGAACAGCTAGAGTATGCTTTCTAAGTTTATGGAATTTCTGAGAATCTTGAGTCTGGGCAAATAGCCAGAATACTCTTGTGGGAAGAACAAGGGCACTTTCCTGGCGAGGGAACGACCACTGGATTTTCCTCAGTTGACTGTGGTGGGTGGGCCTGGCGTCCAGCTGCCACAGGGACCATCAGACTTGGAGAGTAGCCACAGGCAGCCAGGATATTAAACAAAAATGCAAGGGCTAATACAAAGCAGTTAAAATCCCAAACTTCCCAGCTTGTGAATCACCAACAAAGTGTAGAGCTCCTGAATGCTAACCAGTTGGCCACTACATTAATTCTGCTGTGTAGTTCTCCGAATTCTACCAGCCTCACAGATGGAGTCCAAAAGATAAAATAACAGCCCATTCCATTCTGATTCCATTCTGATTCCATTCTAGTTCTCATTTGCCTGTGCCCTGCTTTCCCAGAAGCATGGGGTGACTGATTGCCCACTGTGGACTTCTGTGGGTTTCAACTAATAAGTGTGGCAAGTGTATATTATGGGGTGGAGGTAACCAGGAAGCCAGCAACAGGGTGGGAGGCACATTCACCATCACACAAGCTGGAACTGAGATGAGTCTCTGCATGGGGGGTGGTCAGTAACTCCGGTGAATAATCAGATCCACGCCCTTGATGGATAAAATATGGTGTAGCTTTGCACCCACAATGGGGTCTGGACCATGGCAGGGGTCCAGAGAGCCAATAATTGGTTGAATATAGAATGAAGTCTGTTGAACCTCTCCTATTATTCTTACATTACGTGTTTCTTTCTTTGGTAGCATTTAGTAAAATCCTATTTCCACTTACCAAAGTATTTATTCGATCAATGCCCATATTCCCAACTAGACAAGTGGGAGGATGAAGGGAGAGTGTTTACATTTGTTCATGATTGTTTCCCAAGTGCCTAGCACAGGGTCTGTGTATTGTTTGATCTTAATAAATATTTGCTGGATGAATAAACAATGTCTTGATTTGCAAAGTGTAAGCTTGGCAAATACTGGGCTAAGAAGGCCTAGTGTTTAATTTGGATGGAGGTCAATGTCCCTGCCCACGGCCACTTGAGTGATTTCTCGGCAAAACCCTGAATTTTTTCTCTTCTCCCCTGCCCAGATGCGAAGGGACTGGCCCCTTGGCCCTGGGCCTGTTCTTTCTCTCTGGCTTGGAAAGAAAGAGTTGATCTTTATCAAGTCAGGATCTGCCAAAGCTGCATGTATCAATCCCAGCTGTCTGTGACGTCACATGAGACTTGTTATGTAGAATCATAGTGATGCAGTTTACAGCAGGGATGTTGCCCAGATCACCTGCGGGTACTTGCCTCCGCGTCACACTCGTATGGTCAACTGGGTCTTTCCTTGAACTTCTGCAGCGAAGCTGGGGAGGGGCTGGAAAGGCTGGGCTTCTGCCACTTCCTGCATTACCCAGGCCTAGCGGGCGGACCCGTTTCTTTAGAGCCTCAGCTGAGATTTCTGCTTTGGCAGGATGGGCTTCTCTGCATTCTTTACCCTCGTTGTTCCTCTCATTCTTCACTCCTGATCCAGAGGGTTCTCCTTTGCATGGGGTGACATATTGAATTCATGGTTGGAAAGGTGCCCGACATCAGCACGGAAGAGGCCTTCTGTCTTGCCGACTTCTGGGTGCTCCTGGAGAGAAGAATTAGCACTGATTGCTCGGTGACTCGCTTTCCCCGGAACTGCTTCATTTGCCAGTGGCAAAGCTTA
The DNA here is from genome assembly GCA_028646535.1 of Procyon lotor. Classification (NCBI taxonomy): domain Eukaryota; kingdom Metazoa; phylum Chordata; class Mammalia; order Carnivora; family Procyonidae; genus Procyon; species Procyon lotor. The sequence continues at coordinate 8,548 of JAQQSY010006330.1, read as the reverse complement.
ATTTAACAAAGTTTAGGAAAGAAAAAGAAGAGGATTTTATTGCCCTGGATTACTGGGGAGTCCCAGTGGTGAAGGAAGTCCTTAGGCCTCCCTGGATCCAGGCACTTGGAAAAATTTCATGAGGAATCAAGTCTTTCTCCTTTGGCTCTGCTTTCTTCTAAAGAGGCTCTGTCCTCAGGCTTTCTCCACGGGGTGGACAACATGACTGCTGGTAGTTTAAGGCCGACGTCACTAAGTGGCTGGATTTATCAGAAAAGAATATAGGAGGCTCATTTCGATGTGAATTTTAGATAAACAACTAATACATTTAAAAATAGTGTATGTCACATGCATAAGTATAGCCCATGGAATGTTTGGGTATACTTACACTAAAACACGTATTAAGCATTCTGTATGTTATCTGGCAACCTTATAATATCATCCTCATACTCAATAGCTTCGGAGGAAAAAGCAGGAATCCTCTCACACAGCCTGTTCTTATAATGGTTCTGATTGGCCAGCCTGGGGCATACACTCATCCCTGTGGTTGACGAGTTGGGTCTGTGTAATTCAAGAGGCCTTTGTCTGCCAGGTAGTATTTGGGAAATACTATTTGGTGCCAGGCCTCATTCTAGGTGCCAAAATCCAGCTGTGAATAAGACAGAGGCACCCTGGCTGTAAGGAGCTTGCTTTCCCCAATGGGCGTGGAAAGATAATGAATATGTGCGCTTTTGAGTAAGGATAATTTCACACGGTGATGAGCATTATGGAGAAGATAAAATCGAGTACTGTGGTGGAAAGGGTCTGGCACTGTTGTGGGTTGGACTTTGCACCCTCCCAAGACTTGTCGAAATCCTAACCCCCATTACCAATGAATGTGCCCTTATTTGGAAATAGGGTCTTTGCAGACATCGAGTTAAGATGAGGGCCTATTGAACTAGGTAGGGTGTATCCTAATCCAATGACCAGTGTCCTTATGACCAAAATGTGGACCCAGACAGAGGACAAGGCCATGTAGGATGGAGACAGACACTGGAGTGATGTGATAAGCCAGGGAACACCAGGGCTTTCTGGTGACTACCCAAAGCTAGGAGAGACGCATGGCAGATTCTGCCCTAGGGCTTTCAGGGAGACAGGGTGCCTTCATTCAGACTTCAGCCTCCAGATCTGTGAGAAATTTCTGTTGTTTTAAGTCACCCTCTGTGGGCGTGGATTTTGGGAGCCCCAGGAAACTAGAGTGGGGCAGAGGGTTGGCTGAGCCTCTAAGGGAGGACGTCAGTGAGGAAGCAGCTTTGGGGTTGAGGCCTGAAGGGTGAGCAGAGACAGATGTGAGGACCCCTAGGGCAGGGCAGGTACAGGAGAAGGGCCAGAAGGCGCAGAGCATAGTGAGGGAGAAGGGATCAAGCGCGTTGGAGGGGAGAGGAAAGGGAATGGAGGGTGAGGGTGGGGCACCTCAGTTGGCCTGGAACCTCCCTCAGGTCAAGGCTGCTGGGAACAGCACCAGCTGGGTTTGCGGCCTACCTCTGCCACCTCCTTGCTATGTGATCCTGTTTCTTAACCACTTAGAATGCAGACTGGAGTCTCTTCAAACACAAAATATCCATGCAAATGCTTTTGAATCCAAGAGCTAGCTCACAGGCCTTCTTGGTTTGTTATTTCTGTGACCTTGAATTTTTTGTGAAACTTTGTTCCTCTCCTAGAGCCACATAGACTTTCGTTGCCTGTGATTATCATTTGTAGTCTGTCTTGACCATACTTCCTAAATGGTTTTTGCCTTACAGACTGGTGTTCTGCCCAAGTTCCCTTGGCTTTGAACAATATCTTTGTCCATTCCTGTTTTTGCTTTTACCGCCTCCTTTTTTTAAAAACAGATTTTATTTATTTATTTGAGAGACAAAGAGAAAGAAAGAGAGAGAGAGAGCATGAGAGGGTGAGGGAGGGCCAGAGGGAGAAGCAGACTCCCTGCTGAGCAGGGAGCCCAACATGGGACCGGATCCTGGCACTCCAGGATTGATGAAGTTTAAGAATATAACCCACTGAGCCATCCATGTGCCCCAACCAAGAAACAATTCTCGAGACATCTTTGGTGTAAAATGGTGGTTTATTAAAGCACAGGGAGGGGCACCTGGGTAGCTCAGTGGGTTAGAACCTCTGCCTTGAGCTCAGGTCATGATCTTGGAGTCCTGGGATGGAGCCCCACATTGGACTCTGTTCAGCAGGGGGCCTGCTTCCCCCTCTTTCTCTGTCTACCTCTCTGCTTACTGTCCAATAAATAAAATCTTTAAAAAAAAAATAATAAAGCACAGGGACAGGACCCTTGGGCAGAAAGAGCTGCTGCAGGGGTAGCAGCTTATATACTGTGGGGTTGGGGGAGGTAAGGAGAAAGGAAGGTTTCAAAAGAGATTTCATATGCTAAGGAGGGCCTACAAGATAGCAGACACCAGAGGCCTTGCCGTGGTCAAGGTTTTTCCCTCTAGCAAGGTATTGACATTAAGATAGTGGGGAGATTCCTAAAGAATGTCCCAAGTGTCCCACCCAGGAGTAGGTTGCAGGGTGTCCGCTTCCGCATTGTCCTCAGCTTGCCTTCTGTTCCCTCATCATTCCCCCTGAACAATTTTGAGCCCTAAATCTTTAAGATTGTAGAAAGTGGAAGGTCTTATCTTCTGTAACTTCTTCCTGCTGAATAGGGGTATAGAATTGTCCCTGCCTCTGTGTCAATATTGGTCATTTGGGAAATGTATAGGGGAGCTGGGAAAGATGGAGGCAGCTGAATCCAACGCTAACAGTAAAGTATCTCTGTGAGTACTAAGGATCATCTGTCGACATGACACATGAGATCATTGTAGCCACGGAGTCTCGGCACCAAGGAGAGAAACAACAGAAGAAGGCAACACATTAAGATTAGTAAGGCTATAAGAATAAAAGTCCAATGAGGATTTTTAATTGTTGACTGTAATCCTCCTTTAAACCAGGAATTTAACCAATCACTGAGAGAGAAAGAAGGATTTTGTAGAGCTCCAGTTTAGGTATTCATCTTTTATTAGTCCTGTGATATTTTTGTGATGATCTGGGATGTACACACAACATTCTGTTTTGACTAACTGCGCATGTGCCACCCTGTGCGGCTGTTGGGACAGCAGTAAAGCTGTTTTACACATTTGTATTCCCATAGCATTTTAATAGAGAAATGCTACTTCGAGGGTCATGTAGGGCTGACCATGGACTTAGTAAGAGCTTCCATGTGCCAAACATCCTCCAGTCTCAAAGAGGGAACAAGATGGATGCTGGTAGTCGATACAAACCGTGTCCACCATTGTTTTAAATTTGGGAAGGTTGGCTGGGTTGGTGATGGTTTTAATACTGCGTCTGTGCATTTAGGCAAATCCTAAGGTGCAGTCCTTAGGAGTCCTTCCCCCTATCCATTGTGGAGGAAGCCGGGGCCACAGGTTAGTTCCACGTTATCAGTGGGTTCCATTTGGAGCTGGCCATCTGATGCCAGGTCACCTTACCCAATCAGTAGCAAACCAGTCAGTAGCCCGGAGTACTATTATTTGGGAGCATGTTTAAACCAACTGATAATTGTATTTTTAATAGGTGTATCTTAAATCTGGTCGACTAGAATAAGCAAGATCAATAACCTCTGAACAGTTATGCTCTATAGAGAAGTACGATGTTCAGGTCCAGGCATAAGGGTAGCTGGTTTTAAAGTTTGACTGGTTTCAAGTATTACTGCAGGTGTATCTAAAAGCATAGCCTGGTATTTAGTAAGGTGGACTCCCGTCACCTATTGGTGGTCCTTGGTCTCTAAGACACCCTGGACTTGATGAGAAGTCACTACTGTTAGGGACTGTCCCATAGTGAGTCTTGAGGTTCCTTTTACCAGGAGGGCTGTTTTATGCTTAACTAAAGCCTTTACTTGTAATTGTATCTCAATAGAGGTGGCTTCTAGGATAAATATGACTAAAAAATAATACCATTAAGAAGACCTCTTTGTTTGAGGTAAGCGTTAATATTCTAATTACAAAAGATCACTGGCAAATGGGGAAAAACTTGTCTTAGGAGATAAGGCTATCCCCAAATGCATTATCCAGGACAATCATAAAGGAAGTGAGACCGTTCTTTATTTCCACAAATCCATAGTTAACCCTGCGGAGTGGGGTATGCCCTGGCTTTTAGGAGTGATTTCATCATCCCAACCACACAGAATTGGTCAAGGTGCTAGTTGAGTTATACAATTGTTGGGGAATTAATCCCATTTTCTAGCTGTTTAAATAATTATGTGCCCATGGGGTTGTTATTATCCCTACAGAATAATAAGCAAGAAGATTGTCTATGAGTTACTATGGTAATTTCTCTTAAGTTTACCTCAAGTTGTCTAGCTTAGGTAAACAACATTTAAAGACAATCAAATCTAGAATTTAACATCCACAAAGATGGATGTTATTTAAACAAATTTTCTCTCTAAAATAGCCCTCATTTCCCAAGATAGCCAAATCAGGACTAATTTATTTGAAAAACAAGTCCAGTTTTAACAAACTTGGCCTAATTCTTTACATAAGCTCAGCAAGAACAGTGAGTGATCATGTAGATCTTTTAGAATCTGCTTTGCTGGAACTTCTTAACAAGGAATCTCTAGGTTGAACTTTTAATAGCCCCTCCAGGCCAGAAGCCAAGCCAAGTACTTGCCATCAGATATGCCTGCAATCCCTGTAGATTTGAGTGAACTCCTCTTCCTGAGGTCCCAGGAGTATCCTGAGGTTCCTGCACCTGCCAGGAAGTGACATTCTTTACTCACCTGGTGAGGCTGCTGGGAACTCTGTAAGCAAGGTATCAGGCCAATAGTTCCAAGGGGCTTTATGGCTCCAAGTTTCATAGTCAACCTTAGTTCCTTAAAGCTGTCTGGTCATATCTGAGTCTATGCATGTCTTTCTCAAATATGACATTCCAGTCAAAGCCTTGGTAAAATAACCAATATTTCCAATGGTGTCCTATTACAAGGAGAACAGATTCTTATTGAACTTATGCAAATGATTGATTGCCACGAAAGAAAGAATACTTACGGAGAAGTATTCATAATTCTACTGAAACTTACTTTTCAGTTTCAGAGGGTTCAGATAGAGAGAAAAGTTGAATGCTTTGATTTGTTTACAAATGAGTATTTTTACATTTGTCAAGTCACAGGTATCTTAAGTAAAAGTTTCCTTAGTCTAGAAGAGCAAACATTAGAGAACCAGCAATGTTTCAAGTAAGAGTCACAACACTATAATCTTTTAGTTCATTTAGTCCCATGTTAATAATTCTAGTTTAGATTGGGTGTAGCTTTAGATAGTTCTGGAAATTCTTACTCATTTCAGTTTTAGGATTTTCAATATATTGAATACCTGTATTCAATGTCCTGAAAGTCCTTTATATGAATCTCCTTGAAGTTGAAACTCATTTTACAAGAGAATTAGAGCAACTATAAATGACAAAAACTGAGAATAGACATTGTTAATGATCTGATGTGAGAGTTCACTATACTATAGACAAGGAAACTCAGTTATTTGTGACACATTGACACATGACATTTCAGTAGCCAGAACTAGAGGGTAACATACCAAGCAAGCAAGCCTAATTAGTCAACAAGACTTTGTTCATGATTTAAATCTTGGGGGAAATTTGTTAAAACCTTAGAAGTTTTAAAGCACATACCTAAATAGGATTAGGGATTTAGGTCTTTTTTAGAAGTAAGACCTAAAAGATTAGGTCTTTTTTAGACCTAAAAAAGGCAAAACATAGAAACTTTTTTCTGGACAGGCAAAGAGAAAACAACTATTTACATTTTCTTATCAAGAGCGGACCAACAATTCAAGAAAACTTTGTCCTTTTAACAGAAAGAAGACTTAAATTATACCAATGTACTTTTAAAATCCATTCATTTCAATCTTAGTCCATCCTGACTACACCTAAAATTCCTTTCCAGAGATTTCCCATCACAAACCTTTTACAACTTTCCTTCACATTCTGATTTTGTCCCAAGCCACTTCTTTACCAACAACCTTCTCATTTAGGACAAAATGACCTTCTTTTACCTTCAACAAAAATGCATTCCCATCAGTCATTTAGAATTTTGCAATCTTTAGAAACCTTAATCTCCAGTGAAGACTAAGTATTAACCAACTATAAACTGTTACACCAGAATTCTTTACATAGCAAATTTATGAATTAAGCATAAAACATGTTTACCAACAGATTTAAATATCCTTAGTTCTTTGCAATAAGTCGAAAGCACAAACCTATGTCCAGTCATTAATGACTTAGCACTTTATCCTATTTGCAAAAGACCTAGATGTCCAGTGAATTTAATTCCATTTATCATCCAAGTAAAACTTTAAAGTTTCAGGTTACCAAAGACTTTGAAAGCTATCTTAACAATTACCCATGAAAACTTCTGAGAAAGACAATTAACCATCAGTTTAGTCATCTTTTTTGCTAACAAATTTCAACAGATAACACTAGTTTATCTGACCTACAGTAAACCTCGATAGAATAAAAGTTTCACGTTTACTGCTGCTAACTTAAAAGACATGTCTATCTTAATTAAGCCAACAGACTTTATATTTTCTTAACTTAACTTAGTTCTTTTTTTTTTTTCCCCAAACTTAACTTAGTTCTAATACTGATTTAGATTCCACCTTGCCCACCCTATTTTCAATTTTTACCTGAGACACCGGAGGGGAAATCTGGAGTGGGAGGTGTTGGGTCCAGGGGATGTTCTTCTGGCTCCTTGACAGTGGAGAGAGGAGCCATGGTGCAGGAGGGTCTGAGGATGGTCTAGAGGCCAGTTGTGCAGGCTGCACCCAAGCTGGTGTAGAAATAGGAGAAGGGGAGACAGAAGAGACAAAGTGCTGCCAGAGGGCAGAGAAAGGGTTCCCGGTTTTAGAGCTCATCAGCTCCAACAGAGGAGGAGACCCATGTTTTCCTGCCAACAAGGGGGGAGGGGATAGACAGTCCATGTCAGGCCAGAGAAGACAGGGAATTTCCCCTAAACAAAGGGAGTTTCGGCAGCTGCTTAGGAATATTCCTTAAAGTCCCTGTCCCGAGGGACACTCACCACTGTTGGCTGTTGTAGCCATTAACCCGGGAAATAACTAACCACAGTTAATGGCAGTTAAGACCATTAACCTGGGAAATGAGTAAGGGAGAAGCCCTCACATCTAATTAGGAGGAACAGAGAGAGAAAGTCAGAGTCCCCTTTGCTAGGGATGGCCTGTGTGTTCTCCAGCAACCTGGGTTTAGTAGGAGGAGGCTTACTTAGATAATTACCATCTAGTATATTGAGAGGGGGTTTACTAGCCAGACATATTTGGGCAAACACATTCTGTAAGAGGCCCTTAGGTTGGGGCCCTGGTGTAGAGCAATGAAGGCCTAGGTATGAGCAATGATACCCTAGGTCCATTTGCCCTATTTCTTACAGAGATCTCACTGATAGAGCCCACTGAGGCCACTGAGGCCATGCAGTGTTACAGGAACTCAGTCCTAAGTTTTGCAATACAATTTGTTTCCAATGGGTTAAAAGGAACTCCAAGGTAGAGTCCTTGGGAACCAAAGAAACCTATTGAGGCCATGCTCCTAAAAAAGTAAAGAAGGTCCATTGCCAAATCCCTGCTCCCTGCCCGCCACCCGGCTCCTGGGTGGTGTCCCATGCAGGATATGTCAGAGGTTGCCCTGTGTCAAAAGCGACTGGAGGTGTCCCTCAAACAAGACATTGCTGTTGATCACAATCCTGCCTTCCCATGAAGGCATTCCTGCTATAAAAGGCCCCGGAGGGGTGCTGACATCCCTCGCCTCCCCATTGCATCCTAGGATGCCAATGGGTGCCTGCCGTGCCATTGTCTGTCCTGAGGGTTGTGTACTGCCCTGCCATTTTAACCCCTGGAAAATACAAGAAAAGTTTTACAAGAGGAAATTACCTAATTTTGTAGCTTTAAGTAGTTGGTAGAGGACACCGACAAGAAACAGTAAAGACAGAAATCCACCAGAGTCTAAATGACATTCCAACACACATAGTCCTGACAGCCAATTTCCCTAGGAATCAGCCCTCTGTGGGGTTTTAATTCAATCGAGTACTGGTTTTGGCTGGCTCCCAGTGGAGGTCCCACGGCCAGAAGTGGCTAGACCAGGGATTGGAGGGGATCACATTAGATCAGTCAGGAGGAAAACTTACATGGGAGTCTTAAGATTGGCAGCCGTCCTGGTGACTTAGGTGGTTGTCCCGTGCCCAAGACAAACAGCTTTGTATAAGAACAGGAATAAAGAGAGAGCATTAAGTTTCTGGGTCTTATTACCATTCCGGCCAGGGAACTGACTTCCAGCCAAAAGGCAGACATTCTCCTCCCCATAGAATAGCCACGGGCTAGAGGATTATAGCCTGAGCAATTGACATGGAAGTGTTCCAATAAGGCCACACTCCTTGCAGGGCCCCTGGAATGAGAGTAAAGGAAGAGGAGAGAAAGTACTCACCAAGTTTGCACTGAAGCACAGAGTCCAGAGGTAAAGACTCAAAGCCCCACGTTCAGGCACCAAATAA
>JAQQSY010006329.1:0-11112 GCA_028646535.1 Procyon lotor | reverse complement strand
TATATATAATATATATCTATATATATAGAAATATAGTTTCCTTTGTGACAGAGATAAACTATTTACTTTCTCTTGGCTTTCTTTCAGATTTTGTTCATTTCTTCAAAATTTTTTATTATATTTGAAATTATCCTGGAATTTCTGAGTAGTGAACCTGAAAAATAGAGCAGCTTTTCCAAAGCTATAGACATATATTCAATTTAACTTGGTAACCTTTTAGGTGGTATTTTAAAAAAAAATCCATATTTCTGTCTATGTATTATTGGGACATATTTTTTTCAAGGGCCTCTCCAGTCTATACTACCTTTTGTAGATACCATCATATGATGAATGCAGCAATACATTTTAGTATAATAAACTAAACTGGCCAAAAGACCTAAATAATCCTCAAATATCTCTGTGCACTCATATCTTGAGCTTAATGTTCTAGTCTTCATTTCTCTCATATACACATATACATTTCTAAAGTATTTTCTAATTCCAACTAAAACTACTAATAAATCTATACCTTTGACTGATAAAGCAGGTCCACTTACTTTGTATATGGATTGTAGGAGTATTTTTTTCCTAGAATAATAGACAATTTCAGCTTTTATTAAAAAGGAGATTTTAGGGGTGCCTGAGTGGCTCAGTCAATTAAGCTTCCAATTCTTGATTTGGGTTTAGGTCATGATCTCAGGTTTGTGAGATTAAGCCCTGCCTTGGGTTACACACTCAGCGGGTAGTCTGCTTGAGATTATCTCCCTTTGCCCCTCCTTCTACCCATGTGTGCTCCCTCTACCTCTCTTTCAAATAAATAAATAAATAAATAAATAAATAAATAAATAAATACAATCTTAAAAAAAAAAAAAAGATTTTAGTATTCCTATATCAATCATTACAAGGGAGTGGATAATCGTGATAGCATTCCTATGTCAATTACTATAAGGGAGTAGATAATTGTTACAAGTCATAGGTCAATGTAAGTACACATTTGTTTTGATCTAACAGATTTTTAGTAAAAAGCACTCAATGCCTTTTCCTATCTTTGTAATTACTTTCGTCTTGTAAGTAAATACATAATCTAGGTTTTTGGAAACAAGGAAAACTTTTTTTTCCCCATTATTTAAAGGCTGCTCATGAAAGATGTGAGTGAAAACTTTAGTGTAGGTAATTCAGTAACTCGACAATCTCCAATGTCCTAGAAAACCCAGCTTCTTTTAGACTCCACTTGGCCAACCACAGTGTGTGCTGACCACATCTTCAGGCTGGCTTCTTATTCACATACAAGATGGCTGCAATCCACACCTGGGGTAAGGGGATAATACATTCTTATTCAGCAAAACTGAGAGATTGTGTTTTTATAGATTTCCTTTAAGAACTAAAAACACTCTATTTTAGGAAGTCCTCATTAGACCTTACTTGACTCATTGGTTGACATTTTTTCTTAGGTGCATCTCTTAAAATAATTATAATAGTTTTAGACTAATCAGATTGTGTGTAATAGATGCCAGGAGTAAATCAAACACTTTTTAATAAATATCACCAAAAGAATTTATGGTAATGATGTTGGTTTCTCTTTCTAACAAAGTAGACATGGAAAAATTCCCTGTTTTGATTTCTTTAAACTCTAGAGCTTTAGTCATTGAATATAAATAATATCCCTTAATTTACTTTCAAAAATAATTCTGACACACTTTGATAGTGTAGAATCTTCCTTTTTTAAAATATCTCATTATAACACTATTAAGAGTCTAGAAGCAAGTGATTACTTAGTTGTGCAAACTTCAAATGAAATAGGAATAGGTTTTTACCAAATTCTACTTGAATCTGTGAGGAACTTATATAGTTCAATGAGATATAAAGATAATATGGGATTTAGTCATAAATCTGAGATCAGTTAACTGAATGACCTTAAATTTTACTTGTTATCTAATCTTCGAAAATCTGTTCCTTTTTCTGGTATATTTGAGGTTTCACTACAAATTTAGTTTTGGCTCTAAAACTCTATGATTTTCTAAACGTATTCTGGCTATCTCCCTGGCTTTGTATAGATAAAGAAAATCACATCCCTTTTAGACATTCAAGACCACTATGATTTGGAGTACAGAGGTGTTTTTCTTCCATGCTATATTTTAGAAATATCTTCATTTAAAATATATATTATCCACTCTACTATTGCCTAGGAGATACATTCAAAAAAAACTTCCAATTGTAGGAAGACTATGTGCAAATCCATACCAAAAAATTAAAACAAAAATGACTAAACCTTAATACTGTAGAAACACATAGACTATGAATTTTAAATTATTAAGAAATCACTTCTGATATTCCCATCATATGAGAATACTCTGCCCTTCATAAAGAACTGTATATGTTTATTTTATTTAACTCTCCTAATTTTTGTGTTTTATGTAAGGTAAATGTTGTTATTTTATATATTTTTAAAAGAAAGAAATTATTTTCAGATTGATGAGGTGAATAAATAAATAACCTTCTCTAAATGACTGATAGAGTTAATATATTAACTGTTTCACTTTTCATTCTGATTTATAATCTAATGATTTGTTGGCTGAATGTGACTGAGTTTATTTATTTGCTTCTTTTTCTAATCATGTTGATGAAATCTGCAGTGTTCTTAACTCAGTGATAGACAGTATGCAAATCTATCTATCTGATCTGTTGTAAATAAATAATACAACTAATCCTGAGAGTAACTGAGATATTCATATGTAAAACATTATGTTTACACATTCTGTATATGACAGAAAAAAGCATTGAGTTTATAAAAAAATTAACAGAACTGAAAATGAGTGAAAAAAGCCGGACTTAATCATACTTTGATAAAATATTCACTGTTATTAGTACATATTTTGAACAAAATGGGATTTGTGGTAGTTGAGAAGATTTTTTATCACCAAGTATAGAAAAGAAATGAAAGTGCACAGTCCCCATTTAATAGAATTGGCCACCAAGGCATATGTTATTGAATATCTGAACAAAGTATTAATATCACCCAAGATTTAGAATGGGGACAAAAAGGTAGAAATGGTAATTTGTGGCTGAGAATTAAAAAGCAAAATAAGCTACATCATAAAGTGTCTTGAATAAAAGATATACTTGTTAGTGGGTATGCAAAAGTATTAAATGGTTTCATTATATACTTAACCCAAATCCTCCAGCTGTTAACATCTCATTTGCTTTTTCAGAATCTATATATCTCTATTTCTATATGTTACTATATCGTTTATCTACACTTCTGGTTTCTTTTCTTTTTTTGCAGACGTGATGTTTGAAGACATGATAATCTACTAGCCTGGATAACTTAGTGTCTATTACCTATAAACAAGGACATCCCTTATATAACACGTGTATGAACATTAAAATTAAGAAATTAGCATCAATACAATACTAGTGACCAACCCTCAAACCCCTTTAAGTTTTGCCAGTTGTTCTCATTATGTCCTCCATAGCAGGATCCAACATTACAGGATCCAACATTACACTGCACATTACATTTACTTGTCAACTCTCCTCAGTCACATTCAATCTGGGACAGTTTTGCAGTCTTTTCATTACTTTCAGTCTTGATTTTTTTTTTAATACTATAGGGAGTTATTTTATAAGTCGTTTATATTTATATATATAATAATTTTATATTTGGCATTTGCTTGTTTTCTGATCATAGCAAAGTATTCCAAGCTCATCTTGTTCTTTGTTTTTCTCAGGTTTTGGTTGGTCATTTCTCAAAAAAATATGTATTCATTACGGTAGAGAAAGATATTTAGAAACATTTCTATGTAATGTAAGATCTGAGTACTAGGCTTTTGCATTATTACTGGAGTGTCACTGCTTCTAGGCTTTCTCAGTGGATAAACCAAGGAAATATATGAATGAATATATATATGCACAAACACACACACACACACATTTACACCCATGCTTCTTTCCATATTTTCCTTTATATACTAAAAACTGTTAATTCACAACAAGAACTTCTATTTTATCCCAACATATAGTTCATTTTGCCTTTGACATTTTTTCTCTTTATACCTTCCTTCTCTGACAGCGGGAAGCCTCACTTCATTTTAGTTCAAAATTTAACTTTTGTTCAATCCCTCTCTATTTACCAATTTTGCCAGGGTTATTTCTTCACTCAGCCCTACTGATCAGGCTGCCATTTACTTGATTGTCAGTTAAATCGTTGGGCCCTAAATATTGTTGGACCATAGCCTCACAGCTCAGAACCAGAAGGCCATCTCTAAAACATTGTGGAATGGGGGGAACTGTAATGGCTTTTTGCTTACTCTATTTTAATTTTTTGTAGCTATTAATTTTTATATTGTTGACCTTAATGTTTGCTTCATTTCATTGTAATGTGGTGCTTTCATAGATGACAATCAGAAAATTTGCTAGCAAAGATGGGACATGTTAATTTACTTATTGAAATAATGTATGGGGGCATCTGGGTGGCTCAGTGGGTTAAGTCTCTGCCTTCAGCTCAGGTCATGATCTCAGGGTTCTAGAATCGAGCCCCACATCGGGCTCTCTGCTCAGCAGCGAGCCTGCTTCCCCCTCTCTCTGCCTGCCTCTCTGCCTACTTGTGATCTCTCTCTCTGTCAAATAAATAAATAAAATCTTAAAAAAGAAATAATAAATGTATATGTAGATATATTTTATAAATGAAATACTATATATAGTTACACAAGTATACATATGTCTGAAAGTGTATATTTCTGTATATATCTTGTATACATATATGTATGCATATATTTTATACAGGAACATGTAATATAGTATATGTGGATATATATGTATATATACAGAAAAAGACATATACACCATCTTCTAATTGCCCACATCTGCGCTAGGATGAAGCAAACAAAGGCAAGAGAAATGTAGCCAAAATGAAGTTTCCTTACAACTTGCAGCCCACTGATGAATACTTGAGACACGCAGAGCATGGCATTCCTCAAGGAACTCACGGCCTTCTTAATGCTGATGCTTTGCTATAGACTTCAAACTACCTTGTCTTGACAATAGACAGATCTCCAGGATCCTATTACTCTTCTTTAACATGCATCCCTTTAGAGATTTCAGTTATCTCTACCCCTACCCCCCAAACTTAAAAGTATATAATCAGTCACTTCTCACAATCACAGGGGAGCTCTTTCTGCCCACAGGTCCTGTCCTTATACTATAGTAAAAACACTGTTTGGGGGGGCGCCTGGGTGGTTCAGTCATTAAGCTTTTTTTTGTTTGTTTGTTTCTGTGTCCGGCTCAGGTCTTGATCCCAGGCCTGGGATCAAGCCCCGCATAGGGCTCCCTGCTTGGCAGGAAGCCTACTTCTCCCTCTCCCACTGCCCCTGCTTATGTTCCCTCTCTCTCTCTGTCTCTCTCTGTCAAATAAATAAATAAAATCTTAAAAAAAACACCCAAATCTTTTTGCACCCAAAATGTCTCAAGAATTCTTTCTTGATCCTTGGTCTTGACAACCCTGCATCATTAACAGTTATAAAAAGATACATATCTTGCCTAATAATCAAATAGCGAAGCACCATCTACTTTGATTTCAATATAGATGTCATATTCTAAACTACTATACTATAATGTTTGAAAGTTTATGTATTTATAAGTGATATTTTATATTAATTTTGATGTTATTTATAAAATTATAATACAATATAGATAATTATATTTATATCTTAATGTACCTAATTATTCCTAGGATTGCTATAAAACTGTATGTAAAATTGCTTCACTATTCAAAATATATTTGATTTTGTATGTGTTTGGTTAAAAAGGGACAAAATAAGAACAGAATTACTGTCTACTGTTGAGCTAAAGTAAAAATATAATGATTATAATGATAATCATGATCATTATAAAACAGGCTCTTTATATAGTTGTTAATTGAATTGACCACACTTATCTTGAGAAGGAATCTACTTAGAACCTCTGTATGGGAACACATAAGAATAGCTTATTGCCTTCCTGATTGTTCATTTCCTCTTTAAATAGGCTGAGAATTGTTACCAGTATAGAACTCTGTCTTTGAAGATAATTTTAATCACCAATCACACATCTAGTTTGTAAATTACCTTGAAGTACAATTCTACACTACATAAGAATTTAATAGGACTCACTAAGGCAGGTCCTTAGTGTCAGCTAAAATACAATACTTGCAGATGAAATTACTTTTTAAGCCATAGTTGAGGAACGGCTAAGCAATTTTCTACAAACAATTATTATTGACTCTTCTGATGGTAGCATGATGTTAAAAAGAAATTTATTACTCTATTTTAGGTTTCTGAATTTTTAGTTTATAGTCTAACACCATGGCTATATCTGATTTCTATTAGGCTGGGAGATGAAGGGAATTGCATGTTTTCAGAGACCATTAAATAGGACTTCAGATTTTGTTGTTAATTCAGGCTTGATGTATTGTAATATGTATACAATGAAAGGAAATTTATTTAGAATGTTTATTGCACTTTGTTATATCTTGTTTTTAATTTGGAGGGATTATGTTTTTTCTCCTAATGATATGATGTAATTATGTAGTTTTTCATGTTAATGAAGTGATTAATAAATGCAATAAAAACCTAGATATTATGATTTATTATGCTTATAGATTTTTGAAATTTGTTATTTGAAGACTAAATAGTGATGTGAGAATTTGTAAGTTCATATAAATTATATTTTAGAAAATATATAATACAGTTATTGCAAGGTGTGTAATAAAATACAATAATACCCAGCAATAATGCTAATAAATCGGTAGATGAGTACCATTTGTTGATTGTTAATAATGTGCCAGGCACTGTTCTAGCCCATTTTATAAGTGTTACACTCATTTTGCAGAAAAGGAATTTCAGGCACACAGTTGGTAAAAAACTTGTCTAAGGTCATATAACTGGATATAGTGAGGATGAGATTAAAAAACAATGTGTTAACATGAATAAACATTCAATATATATTTGTTTAGCACTTAGCAAATAAGAGATATTTTTATATAATATAGTTATTGCTCAAGATAATGTTTATGTTTTGTTCTAGGTGGAAATTACATTCCTAAATTTCTTTGTTCCACTTAAAAGTATTGATTCTGATTAAGTATATGTATTAGTTACCTATTGCTGTTGTGAAATATTACCACAAACTTGGTGGCTTAAAATAATGCAAATTCATTTTTATTTTCTTTCATATTTATCTTGCAACCTTGCAGGACAAAAATCGTAAATGTTTCTCATTGCACTACACTCTAAGGCTGTGTTCTTTTGATAGACTGTATAAAAGACCCTGTTCCCTTACTTTTCTTCTGGCTTCTAGAGGTTCACTAACTCCCTTGGCTCATGGCCCTTTCCTCCATCTTCAAGTTAATAATTATATAATTTGGACCTCTGCTCCTATTGCCCCATCCTATTCTCTGACTCTGACCTTCCTGCTTGCATTTTTTTTTTAAAGATTTTATTTATTTATTTGAGAGAGAGAGCGAGAGCATGAGAGGGGAGAAGGTCAGAGGAAGAAGCAGACTACCCATGGAGCCGGGAGCCTGATGTGGGACTTGATCCCCGGGTTCCAGGATCATGATCTGAGCGGAAGGCAGTCGCTTAACCAACTGAGTCACCCAGGTGCCCTTGCTTGCATTTTAATAATACCTTAGGATTACATTGAGCTCACCTAATTATCTAGGATAACCTCTCCATTATTGTTAATTTATGTGCAAAATCCCTTACTTGCAACAATGGGAGGTCAACAAGTGGTATTATTGCAATGTATTGACTCAAAATAAAAAAAAAAAAACACATAAATATCAATGATAGAATTGATATACTTTCTAAATGTTCAAAGTTTACAAATACATTTTTGGAAAACACAATTCAAACAAATTATAAAAAAATGTATGTTTTTCTTTTTTTTAAGATTTTATTTATTCATTTGACACCGAAGAGAGAGATCACAAGTAGGCAGAGGGGCAGGCAAAGAGAGAGGAGGAAGCAGGCTCCTCACTGAGCAGAGAGCCCGATGCAAGGCTCGATCCCAGGACCCTGAGATCATGACCTGAGCTGAAGGCAGAGGCTTTAACCCACTGAGCCACCCAGGCGCCCAAATGTATGTTTTTCTAAAAGAATCACAGAAAATAATTGTTCTCTTAGAAATTTTGATTATTCTTATAGAACTTAAAAATACATTTTTCTATGAGGGATATTAGAAGTTTTAAGAATCACCACAAATAAGACAAACCTCCCATAGAACACAATGGCTTCCTGACCAATGATTCAAGGAAGAATGGGAAGAGAGGTAATCATTGAAGGATTAGTTAGTGCTAAAAATATAAAAGAAGCCATGCATCTTATGTTATGTGTCCATCCCCATTTAGGAAGGTAAGATGACTGAAGATTTTTACTACTTCTGGTATTGAGCATATATCTATTGAGGAGATGGATACATAGAGCTAATCCACATGTATAAATGTGGAGATGGATACATAGGAGAAGTATCCTCATGTATCCAAATGAGGAGATGGATACATAGAGCTAATCCACATGCATAAATGCATAAATTATAATATAATCTGATTTCAGGGAAGAAGCTCTTAGATGAGGTAATCCTATATCTCATACTTACTACATTTCTCATTATAGACAGTTAAACATCAGTTTTGGTTTATAGATCAATTATTTTTGAGGTTGTTAGTATGAGGTCATGCATAGGTGATATAGTCATTCTCAGTGTGTTTTGAAATTCAAATCTTTAAGTGTATAACTCTGAAAGTCAGATTTTAAAATTTGTGAAGTCATGATGGTAACACTTTGAATGTTAGCTAGATGATTTCTCCTGACATCACCTTTATTTTATGAGGTATCTTTTATCAAATGTGTACAACCTTTACTTTAAACATCATAACAAGTGGCAAAACGCTATCTATATTAATTCTAGGTGATTTCTTATTGTTCCAAGTTGAGGAAGGATAGATGAAGGAGAAAGGATTGTTTCACTTCTATATTTTCTATTTTGATTATTTGAATTCTTATACTTAGTTCTTTTTATTAGTAATAAAACTTTCTATAATCTCTTAACATTGCAAGTCACTTTATAGTTAGTTAGCCTCACGCTTGGCTATAAGTTCCATAGAGGCATTCTATCTGACTTTTGCTCACCATTGTGTATCTACATCATTATAGCTGGATAGTAGCTGCTCGATTAGTACGTGCTGAATAATAATATATATTAAATGAAATATGTAATTAATATTAAATGCTCATTTATTTGCTAATTCATACATCAGTCATCACTATTCACTGATTCATTTGAGTACACACATACATTTACATACACATGTATGAATAAAAATGACTAAAATGGAATGTTTTCCATTGCAGACCATTTCTCAAGAGAAAGACATCTTTTGGGACAGATACACACTGCTTTTGGAAAATTAGATCAATCGCTTATTCTCTTCATCATTTAAAATCCACCTAAATCTTCACTTTTAAGTTATATATAAATTTAAGGCCTTTACGTTGATTTTGGAGTCTTTTGTGTTTTATATCAATGTAAAGTAATTATGTCATTTTGAGGGTCTTCAGTGCACTTCCAGTAGCATTAGGCTTCAAAGATTAGTAGTATTTATGCTTTGCACTTAGCAAAATAAGAAATGGATTTCTTTTTAAGATTCTATTATATATCCTTAAACTAAAAGCCTTCAAAGTGTGTTTAGGCATCTACATTACTGATCAGTTTCATTTTCTTTGTTAGGATATTTATTTATTTGTTTGTTTGTTTGTTTATAAAAGATTATTTATTTATTTATTTGACGGAGAGAGAAGGATCACAAGTAGGCAGAGAGGCAGGCAGAGAGAGAGGGGAAGCAGGCTCCCTGCTGAGCAGTGAGCCAGATGCGGGGCTCAAACCCAGGACCCTGGGATCATGACCTGAGCAGAGGCAGAGGCTTAACCCACTGAGCCACCCAGGCGCCCCCCAATTCTGACACTTTTTATGTAATTTATTTGACAACAAAAATTTTGACTTTATGATCAATTATATATTGGTCTTTTGGAGTTTACCTCAGGTGAAAATAAGGACACATAGTTCAATAAAAAGTAACAAAGGTATAATAATGTTTTCTTAGTTTTGCTGCATTTCTAAAAAGTAGTTTTTGTCTGTTTTTTGAAAGAGAGTTTGCAAGCAAAGGGGTGGGGATGTGCAGAGGGAGAGAGAGAATCCCAAGCAGGCTCCACGCCCAGTACAGGGTCTCATGGAGGACTTGATCTGACCACCCTGAGATCATGATATGAGCTGAAATTAAGAGTCTAAAGCTTAACTGACTGAACTACCTAGGTACCCCTATCAAAAGTAGTTTCAACAAGAGGTCATATAAAGAACATGGCATTGACTTGGTTTCTATTCCCTTCTTATCTATTGAACTTCATATCTGTTTTTGTCTTTGGTTCCTGGATATGCTTTATATTCCAATTAAAAATTTTACTGGAATTTGAATATTTTAATCCCTATAGTAAAGCCTGATGCCATACCAGTACACTGCCTCCAAATTTTCAATAAAGCTGGATGTTGATATTACTCAGATACCATAGATACTAGAAAACCAATAAACTCCATTTATTAGATTATCCTCAGGGATAATATTATTACCAAGTAATGTGATATAATAATCTCTTTAAGATCTGTGCATTTTATATGTTTGTTTTTTAAAGTGCAATTACCAGTTTAGTGCAAAATTTTTCAATGTCAGTAACATTAATTTTCATGGGTAAAATAAAAATAATTATAAATAATGATTCATGTAGACTATGAAGGAAATTCTAAATTAATGTTATTAAACCAAATTATTTTAAAGATTTCTATAATTTTTAAGTTTGACATAAAAATATTTGTCATGAGAACTTCTCAAACTCAACACCCAAAGAACAAATAATCCAATCAAGAAATGGGCAGAAGATATGAACAGACATTTCTACAAAGAGGACATCCAAATGGCCAACAGACACATGAAAAAGTGCTCCGCATCACTCGGCATCAGAGAAATACAGATCAAAACCACAGTGAGATACCACCTCACACCAGTCAGAATGGCTAAAATTAACAAGACAGGAAATGACAGATGTTGGC
>JAQQSY010006328.1:0-11113 GCA_028646535.1 Procyon lotor | reverse complement strand
CCCCATGTACCTCAATGTTCATAGCAGCAATGGCCACAATTGCCAAACTGTGGAAAGATCCAAGATGCCCTTCAACAGATGAATGGATAAAGAAGATATGGTACATATATACAATGGAATATTATGCCTCCACTAGAAAGGACGAATATCCAACTTTTGTATCAACATGGATGGGACTGGAAGAGATTATGTGGAGTGAAATAAGTCAAGCAGAGAGAGCCAATTACTTTATGGTCTCACTTATGTGTGCAGCATAAGGAAAAACGTGGAGGGCATTGTAAGAATGAAGGGAAGGGTGAATGGGGGGAAATCAGAGTGGGTGATGAACTGTGAGAGATTGTGGACTCTGAGCAACAAACTGAGGGTTTTGGAGGGGAGGGGGTGGGGGGTTGGGTGAGCCTGGTGGGTATTGAAGAGGGCACATATTGCATAGAGCACTGGGTGTGGTGCATGAACAATTAATCTTGTAACACTGAAAAAATAAAATAAATATATTTGGGAAAAAAAAACTTGGTAATCCAAAAAAAAAAAATTTGATTTGTTCATATAAATTTATTTTTAAGTTACATTTGCTAAATTATCTTAAAATAATTTTAATTAATTTATGTTTTATAGGTTTCAACTTAATTATACATATTTATACTTAATTTATTTAATTTATATATATTTATACTTACATAGTATAATTCTACTTATTTATACTTATTTATTAGTAGACATATTTATACTTGTTCTCTGTTTTTGTCCCCCCCCAAAATTCTATAAAATGATGCATACTCAAAAATTACTTCAGATATTTAGGTTAGGGGTAAAAAAGTAGTGAAACTCAAATGTGCTTACATTTGTATCAATAATCATAAAAATATTTAACCTAATGCACACAAGTGAAGGGTGTGTTACCTGTCTAAAAGACATCAGAACTTTTAAAAAGGGTCAAATCATGTTTTATATACATTTTGTTTGCTCTATATATTAAATACTGCTATTACATAATAGCTCTTTTATTTCTATGCTCCCAATGAATAAAGTGTAGTGAGTGTTTTTGTATTTTTGTTTCACCTATAGTTCTTAAGAGGTACAAAATAGATCTTCATAGTACCAAGAAAAATGTCAGGATCCAAAATACACTTGATCAGTATAAAATGGCTATAAAATAGCAACAAGGAAATATTTACATTTAGGCCCAAAGAGAACTCTAACAGAGAATACTTGAATTTAGCTTCCCAAAGAGTGTTTAAATCATTCTTCAGCTGCAAAGTACAATCCAGTACAAATTATAGGAAAAATTCTTTCTAGAATGAATGAATAAAAAAATAAATAAATAAAATCCATTGGAGGATTAAGAATTTTGAACTACTGTTGTTTTTTTCTATCTCTTGAACTGAATAATACACTTAAAACAATACAAAGCAGTGATGATTCAGATGAGGGCATTTCTTTGTGTTGGACAGCAAGCAGATGGTATCTGATGCCAGTAACATATTGATTCTACAGGAAATACCCTCTATTATAGACAACAGTAGTATCATAGACTAAAGGTTTAAAAAGCTTACATTCTCTACTCAGCCAGCAACTACTGTTCTACTACTACTACTGTATTATATACCACTATATACTATATATATACTACATACTACTATATACTATATATACACACATTATATACTGCTGTATATAATATATAACATATATTATATATATATATTATACTATCTAAATGCCAGGAACATTTCATTTATTATGAATGTAGACATTATTTACCTAATTCTGACCATGAGGAGATAGATATTTACCTCAGAGTGGTTAAGTGAATTGCTTAAGGGAACAGAACAAGTGACAAAAATAAATTCTTTCTAATTGTAAAATCTGATGTCTTTCCCTATGTCTTCCCAGGCCATTTGAGATAGTAACATGTTCCCTCATGATGAGTCCCATCATATACATAGAACATGCCATGATATCAGACTATGTTTTATGAACCTTTGAGAGAGAAAAAAATACTGCCATTTAACTAAGCTATGACCAAGGCACTTTCTTTGCTGTGATATACATCCCTTGACTAGTAGCAATGCTACACGGAATACCACAATAGTGCCTAGGGTAGTCTGTGGGTACAGGGATAGAGATGGCAGAAGCACATGGCAGAGAAGGCAAATGCATTTGCAAAATATTGCCTTTCCTAGTGAGGATGAAATTTTGCCTTCACGGTGAAAGAAGTCAATGCAATCAATAACCTGCCAGGCGACTGGCTGGTCTCCCCAAAGAATGTTGCCATATTAGGGGCTCAGGGGTATTTACTACCAGCATATTAGACACTCATCAGTAGCAGAAACCAGATCAAGTAAAAGGAAGTCCATGTTGTAAATCTCATGCATAGCCTTCATCACTGCCACCGTGACACTTCATTCCTGGGCCTATTGTGCCAACACCAGGGTGGTTGATGAAAGACTGACATCCTCAGAGTGCCTCATTTTGTCATTCTAATTATTAACAGCCTCCGTAATAAGATGACCTTTTTTGGTATTCACAAAACACACAAATATCTTCTCAGTGTGCCAACTCCAAGTGCTCTCTTCCCACAGACTTCTTTATCACCCATCTTACAATCCTGTTTCTACCAAATCCCTGATGATCCATTCAAACTGTTAACAACTGCCCTCGAAATGTTGTAGATAAACAGTTCTGTCAAGTCACTCCAAACGAACTAAACAAATTTTGCCCATTGGGAAAATTTTCCTTCACTTCTCTCCTTCAGAGTCACATCTGTGTTGAACTATAATGCTATCGTCATCTGTTCTTAGTTGGTACCAGCATTTCTTGCAGAGCTACTTATCTGCAGCTTTTCTTTTTTTAAAGATTTATTTATTTATTTGAGAGAGAGAGAGAGAGAGCAAGTACACACATGTGGGCAGGGAGGGATGGGGGAGAGAGAAACTCCAAGCAGACTCTATGCTGAGTGCAGAGCCCCACACAGAGCTCGACCTCAAGACCCTGAGGTCATGACCTGAGCCAAAATCAAGAGTCAGATGCTTAACCAAATGTACCACCCACACACACCCTGTGAGTTTTTTTTTTCTTCTGTCACCTGGTGATAAATACTCCTTATGACGAATTCAGAGAGGGGAGGCAATGTAACAGGAGCTGGTTCTAAAAGTGTTTGAAATGCCCACTCACACAACTTAGCTTTTATACCTGCCTAAGTCCGTTGTGTTTCATAGCCTTTCCAATCAGTGATAAATTGCTGCTATTTATACCTACATATATGGCTTACTGAGTAAGATGACATGAGGTCATGATAAGAAATAGGCTGTATGGTCAACTGGTGCTCCACAATTAAACACGACACTCTAGCAATGTCCAAGAGCAAGCACAGTTGCTTATACCAAGCCCAGTAGCAAATAAAAAGAATTTAAAACAGTAACATTAAATATGTTTAAAATTTAAAGGAATAGACATGAAAATAAAAGCATAATAAGTTCCACTCTTGTATTATTTTACCTATAGTATAAATAAAATATAAATTTTCCCTATTTTTACAAATCTATAGATTTAATACAATTCCAATCAAAATCTCAAGAAGTTTTTTTCTGTTGGTTTTTTTTTTAAGATTTATTTATTTATTTGAGAGGTGGAAAGATAGAGGCAGAGGGAAAGGAGAGATAGTTTTAAGCAGATTCCATGCTGAGCACAGAGCCTAACACAGGGCTCAATCTCACCATCCTGAGGTCAAGATCAGAACCGAAACTAAGAGTTGGACACTCAACCAACTGTGCCACCCAGGCACCCCAAGAAGTTTTTATAGAGATTCACAAACTAATTCTAAAATTTAAGTTGAAATTCAAAGGACATAAATAGCTGAATCAATTTTGAATAATTGGAACTTTGAAAAATTGGAATTTTGAGAAAGAACAAAGTTTGACCCTGATAACAAGATTTAATTTAAAACTATACTAATCAATACTGTTATTGCTATAAGGATAAATATATAAATCAATGGAAGATTATGAGACTATAATGTACCCAGACATATACAGTTGATTGATTTTCAACAGTTGTCTACACTACTCAACAATGGGAAATGATAGTCTTTGTAACACATAGTCCCAGAATAACTGACTATCCATATAAAAAAATAATAGTAAACCTTGACCCTTATCTTGCACCATACACAAAAAAATAAATCACAATATATCATAGACCAAACAAAACAAAAGCTACGACTCTAAAACTTTTAGAAGAATAACTAAGAAAAACTTCCAATTTTGGAGTAAAAAAGATTTCTTGGTTAAGTAAAAAGGAACAAAAACCTTCAAAATAACTGATAATGTGATCTGAATCTAAATTCTTAAAAATCTGCTCTTAAAAAGTATATCAATAGGGAAATGAAAATGCAAGCAAAGATGAAAATGTCCTGTGTATACTAGAGTCATTGGATTAAAAGAAAATAAACATATAATAAATAAAACCAGCAAAGCTGAAATTGACTCTATAAAATCATTAATAAAGTTGATAAATCTTTAGTAAGTCTTGAGAAAGAAAGAAGAGAAAAAATGAGAAAGAGAAACAGAAAAAGAGAAATAGCAAGAGGAATTGGAGACAGAGAAAACAAACAAATGTTTAGAAATAAAAGGAAGAGAATTCAGATATAAATAAATCAGTAATATTAGAATAGAATTTTGTGAACATTTTTACAATAAAATTGAAAACTTAAAGGGACACATTCTCAAAAATACGTAACTTCAAAATCACTACATTATGAAAAATAAAACCCAAATAATTCCAATCTTATACAAATTACCCCAGTGTACAGAAAAAAAGGAAACACTCTCAATATCATCTTTGAGTCTAGAAAATCTTCAATATCAAAATCAGGTAAATATGTTAAAAGAAAAAGAAAATGTTGCTTGCCAATCTCACTCATAGAAGTAGGTGAAAAATCCTAAATGACTGTGTAAATTACCATCAAATCCAACAATGTAAAACAGATAAAACCTCTTAGCTAAAGAATATACAGACAGGTCAACATCAGAAACTCTATTAATATATTAATATAATTTATCAGTATATTTCAAAAAGAACATGATATGACATTCTTTTTTTATGACATTCTTTTTTTAAAGATTTTATTTATTTATTTATTTATTTATTTGAGAGAGAAAAAGAGTATGAGTGAGGCGAGGGGAAGAGGGAGAAGTAAACTCCCACTGAGCATGGAGCCTGATGCAGGGACTGGATCGCAGAACCCTGGGATCATGACCTGAACCCAAAGGCAGATGCCTAACCAACTGAGCCACCCAGGTGCCCTAATGTGACATTCTTTTATAGTAAAAGTTGTTAATAAAGCATCAAAGGAAGTTAAGAACCTTAAGCTGATAAAGAATACCTATACAAAACCTACAACATACATTCCACTTAAAGGTACAAAGTTCAAAATAGTTCTTTAAATACAGGAAACAAAACAAGGGTATTAACTATCACCAGTTCTCCCAGTCAGCACACTAAGGCCAGAAAACAAATGAAAGTTATAAGGTTAGAAAGAAAAGAAAAAATATTGTCATTGTCTGCAAAAGAATCCACATGAATTATTAGAGATATTTCAGTTTACCAAATTTTCTGGATTATAATTAACATACAAAAATTAATTATGCATTTGTTTGCCAAGAACAAAGAACTAAAAAATAAAATTAAAAAAATACTATTTATCATAGCATCAAAGACTATAAGTAACACAGAAATTAATCAGACAGATTTCTAGAGACAAGCTAGATTATGCAGAGAAAGCTATAAAACTTTATTAGTAGGCATTTGAGAGAACTAAATTGACGGAGAGCTATACAATGTTTATGGATTGATGGTCTTAATACATTGGTCAGTTCTCCCCAAAATTAATCTGTAGTTTCAATGCCATTCCAGTAAAATCCCAACAGCCCTCAACAGGCTGTTTATGGAGCCTGAAAAGCTGATTTTAAAATTGATCTGGTACACAAAAAGGCCTACAGTTCCCTACCAAATATTTGTAAATAACAAGGAGTAAGGATTGCCTTCCCAGAATTAACAATTACTATAAACAATTATGATAATTAAATCAGGGTGTTGATAAGACAAGCATAGATATAGTGGACAATAGAATAAACCAAAGATCCTAGAAACAGATTTACCCATAGATGATGGAACTTGCTTTATCACAGAGCTGGAATTTCAGATCCTTGGGGAAACACTTTTCAATAAATGGAGAAACATTTAGGAATCTACGTAAAGAAAAATTGTGAAATTAGACTCCAACGTCTCACATTACATAAACTTCAGTTCCATTGTAATGACTAATTGTGAAGGGCAAAGTTATAAAATATTTTAAAACAATAGAAGAAAAACTTCTATGACCTTGGGAGAGAGAAGAATTTGTTAAATAAGACACAACAGCATACACTGAGATCACAAAACTTTGAAACTAGAGAATTAGATGGATCATGTATATACAGAAAACATGAAGAAGAGAGGAAGACAGGAATGCTTGGAATAAGGAGGAAAACAAGGAAGCAAAGGCCAAGAGTCTCAATGATTTATGAAAATTGCCATTAAATCAGTAGACAACAAGGCGAGCAGAAGACGGAAGTTTGGCTGCATGGCATGTACCTCATAAAAGGGTAAGATATTGCACACAGAAAGAATGGCAATCTAAAAACAATGACATTATGCAAGAAGAATAATTACCTCTTTTCGTATGGGACCAAGTATGGGAGAAGTAATAAGTCAAAATTCAGGAGGGCTGGCTGCCTGGGAGTCTGTGCCTGAGGAGAGCACTGGATATCATATCTGCTAAAGGATTAATGGGAACAGAGGAGAATTAAGAAAACACATGGATTTATTTATAACAGGCTGTTGATCATAGTGGCCATAGTAAAATAGGTTTGGAGGGAAAACAAAACTGGGATGAAGATAGGAGTGGAGAAGGCACATGATATAAAGAAAACTATAACTGAATTCATTGCAGACCTTAAATTATTATTTTTGTTAGCATAACATGACAGGATGAGAGGTATGGCGGAGTTAATTGACCTAGTTTGTAGCCAGAGAGAGGCAAATCCCAGGTGTAAAGCATAACAAGGTCAGCAGTGTGAGCACTTGTTCAGAAGTCTCCATTTCTGCTTCAGAAATCCAAACAGAATGTTGGTGGGAGTTGTTCAGATGTTCCTATGCCGGTGGCCCCCAGGGACTATAAAATGACAAGGAAAATGAGGCTCTGAAAACAACTCAGTTCAAATGCGGGAAGAGATGTGCCATCTGAGGAAGCTCGCCTCATGATGCTTGCCTTGATTTGCTAAAACCAGGCAAATCTTGGATAAACCAAAGGCTATATCAAGGCATACCTGGGCCTGGAACAAATACCGCATTATGAGATTTGAAGAGAAGTTTATTTTATCATTTTTGAAATATTTTATTTATTAGAGAGAGAGAGCGCACAAGCAAGGGGAGCAGCAGGGAGAGGCAGAGGGAGAAGAGGGTTTCCTGCTGAGCAGAAAGCCTGATATGGGGCTCCATCCCAGGACTCCAGGATCATGACCAGAGACGCTTGACTGACTGAGCCACCTAGCCACTCCTGAAGAGAAGTTTAAATAAATGTAACAGTGAGAGAGATGTGCAGAATGGGACTTAAACTAAGCAGGTATTTTTCACAGTCATTCAAGTACAGCTGAGTGATATTGATTAACTATTGATCTAAGTGAGACTGAATTGATGAATCAAGAGTAAGTTATTTTTTAACATCAAACCCCAGTTGTATGAGGCCTTAAAAACTGTTGTTTGAATTTTTCACTTGATAGCCCTTTTCATTTTTAAACAGGAAGAATAACCATTGTTTGCAGGTAGCTGGACCGTGACATCTGACTCAAACAATCCTTGCCTTTTGCTATATCTGGAAAGTGCTAGGTGTATCACTATAGTGTCATGCCAAAGTTCTAGTTGGATCTCTGAGTTTGGTTTTACCATTAATATCCCACCTTTGTCTCTATCAACTTTCTGAGCCTCATCCCATCATTTATAGCTACCATTAAAGATACGTTTTCTCCTCTTCTGTCATACACTATGCATGGGTGATAATTCACACTTATAGGTGTATTATAGAGTGGCAGTTTAAAGCCTAAAGTCATATCTTACTTTAAATTCTAGCCCTACCTCTTACCATCTGTCTAATTTAATCTTTGTTTCTTTATCTGGAATTCTAGGATTATACCTCATACATTTATAGATGAAATGGAATAATGTATATAAGCTATTGCTTAGTACTATTCTTGACACACACTATATACTCAATTAACAGAAACTCTTTAGTATTATCAAGATTATCATTATTTGTGTTTATTTATTTGATTGGCATTTGTTAAACATTTCCTATTTCCTGGGAATTGTACCAGTGATGCAACAGTGAATAAAAAAGCACGATTCCGGGGCGCCTGGGTGGCTCAGTCGTTAAGCGTCTGCCTTCTGCCCAGGTCAGATCCCAGAGTCCTGGGATCGAGCCCCACATCGGGCTCTCTGCTCTGCAGGAAGCCTGCTTCTCCCGCTACCACTCCCTCTGCTTGTGTTCCCTCTCTCGCTGTGTTTCTCTCTGTCAAATAAATAAAATCTTTAAAAAAAAAAAAAAAAGCACGATTCCTGTCCTTGTGGAATTTATACTCAATCTCCCTAAAAATATGATTTATCTCCTGACCTAGCTGCTTCTCAAGAGGAGGAGTATGAATTTGGGGGAATAAAATCATTTCATTATCTCTTGCCCTGAAAAATTTGCTGATCCCTGACCAAGCTATCCTATAACTCTCAGATGAATAAAGAGAAGAGGAAACTCCGTATTGATTTGACATGCCTGAGCTTTGTCTGACTGAGCACCAAACTCCCGTTTTTATTTCTCCACGTACTAGTCCAATCCTGTCTCTCTCTCTAGTCCAATCTACTGGATAGTGACACTTATCTTGACCTTGCTGCAATCATAAACTTTCTGCTAATAAACCTCACAATTGAGGTATTTGCATTTGCCATGAGAGCAAACTCATTATTATTAGAATTCAATTTCAGTCTAGCTCCTCACTATGTCACCACTCTGGAAAAAAAGTGGAGCATTCACCCTGTCCTTGTCCTTATCAGTGTGGCTGGCCCACAATACTTTCTGTCATTTCCTCACAGATGTAGTGATGGGAGATTCTCTTACCTCTCAACGTACTGATAAGAGCTGGGACTAAGGGCAACACTCAGAAGGACATAGTGATTACTCCTCTTACCAACCCAGTCACTCTAGAAACAAATTACAGAAGTTGACTTGAGCCCTGGCTAGCTCTGGGGATTACCAGATTGGTGAAAAATATGCCGTAACCTTTCTCTTCTATTCTCAGCAGGATCAGGTGTATACAGGGAATTCTGCCCCAGTACCTCCATTTATTGACCCATTATTTCTTCTCAGTGCTAACTGGCTTCACCAATTGTGACTCCTTGAGAATTTCATGAAGCTTAGTTTTGTTTACTAACTCATGGCTATACCAAGAAATTACAGTGAATTCCTGCTTTTCACTGTAGTTATTTCCTATAAAGTCACCATAAGTACTCAATTAGCAAACAATGAACCAGTGCTCCTAGAGAAAATACAGAACTAAGTTCCTGGAAGCTTCTGGTCACAATATTTTATAAATAAATCAATACATAACCTGGCTTTACGTGTTTCTACTTACAGAGACATATGTAACATGTATTGTTGATTCATTAACATTGAACTCATAGATAACAGCACAATAATTCATGCCTAAATAAAGCTTATCAAACACAAGTATTTTCTACATAAGGCAGAGTACAGTCTTTTTGCACTTAGGAACACTAGACAGCTCTTTAGCACTATATTTGGGAGCCAGTTTAACAGCAAAATCACCAACAAAAGCTCCAAAATATGAAAACTGTGGCTCTATTTAAATAAACCACAAAAAAGGACACATTTGAATTACAAAAACTGAAAAAAGAAGGCAGAGCACTGCCTCATTCCATGTGGCAACTCAAATTTTCAATATACTTTCATGCCTACAAATGACCATGAAATTGCCACTATTTATTTTGAGGACAAATAAATTTTAGCAAGTGGATGAATTCCCAAATATGGAATTCATGGAATATTTCCACAAATAATAACTATTGACTGTATATACCAATTATCTTCAAGATTTGGTCTGTCTATGTCCTTTATTAGACCTAATAATGTTTATCCAAACCATGCTAAAAATAAATGGCATTCTTCAAATATAATAATTAAAAATTGGAAGATTTAATAGTTTTTAAACACTGGATTTTAGCTACTCTAAGATTTGGAAGATGTGGCAACAATTAGGCCCTAGCTCCAGTATGACTGCAATTACCCACTCAACCTGAAAATAAGCTGAATATTATGGTGGGGCAGGGTGGGTGTTCTCCAGTTCTATCTCTTGAAATACCCACCTGCTGCACTAATTTATATTGAGCAATGCTGGCACTGAGTTTGAGAGTCCTGCTTTAAAGGTCTTTAGAACAGTCTAATTTTCCTCCAATAGGAAACAATTCATACCAGTAACTTCAAATCCTGCTTGGCTTAAAAGCTCTCAGGATTTGGCAGTTACTGAAGATTCATGAGCTGATGGTTGAGCAAATAAAACTCTTTAACTGAAACGCTGTCCTTTACACTCTGTCCAAGGAAGACAATTTCCTAAGAAATTCTGTGCCAAGATTACTGGATTAAAAAAATAACAACAACAACAATACTTTTCAATGTACAACTTCATAAAGAAGTTTCATAGAGTTCCTTAATTTAGTGAGCTGATATAATAACTCTGGATAAATTTAGCTCTGTGTCTAGTACAACCAAATTTTGAAAAAAAAAAATTCCTCCAGTATTATAATTCTAATCTCAGAGAGTTCTATGCCATTTCCATTGATTTGGGTTATTTCAAAACCTAACTATACCTCTTAACCTTTTAAAACCTAATCTCTGGCACTGTAATTCTAGTATTTGGTCATTGTAAAGGCAGGCTTCCAGCTCAGTTTCTAGAATAAGGATTTTATTCAAAGTGCCACTAAATTTTTGCCTTGTCTAAAATCCAATATGGTG
>JAQQSY010006327.1:0-11115 GCA_028646535.1 Procyon lotor | reverse complement strand
TGCACGCCCCGCGTTCCCCTGGGACCCTCCCTGGCCTTTCCACAGCAGACAGGTGCCCGCGCATTGCTCTGGGCAGGGAGCTCCGTCTCTACTCTCCCCCACAGCCACCCAGCCTGTATCCAGGTATCAGAGGGCCTGATAGGTGGAGGGCCTCCTCTCACCTGAGCCGTACCTGGCCTCTCCCACAGCAATCCAAACCTGAGTCTGGCATCTAAGGCACCTGTTAGCTGACCCCAAACCGCCCTGGGCACACGACGGGAATAATAATGGCTGCCACTTTTTAAACACCCGTTCTGCCCTGAGCTAAACATGGATAGGTGTCTCCTACCTCAATATAATTGTTTTGTTTTTTTTTTAACATTTTTTTTTAAGATTTTATTTATTTATTTGACTGAGAGAGATCACAAGTAGGCAGAGAGAAGGGGAAGCAGGCTCCCCGCTGAGCAGAGAGCCCAATGCGGGGCTCGATCCCAGGGACCTGAGATCATGACCTGAGCCGAAGGCAGAAGCCCCAACCCACTGAGCCACCCAGGTGGCCCTCATTGTTATCCAAATTTTAGAGAAAAGAAAACTGGAGCTTGAAGAGGTGAAGTGAGTGGTCAAACCCCACGTCCTGGAAGCGGCGGAGATGGGTTTGAACCCAGGCAGCCCAACTCCAAGGTCAAGTTCTTACCCCTCTGCAGCCCTTCCTCACGAAGCCCAGCCACTTCCAACTGCATTCTTCGGACTTCTTGACACTCCGGCCATAGGAGAATGTTCTCCTTTTGCTGTGCCTTTTTCATGCTGTCCCTCAAGCTAAAGGTCCCTTCTCCAGTCTCTGTCCATCAAAACTCATTCAAGGTGATTCTCCTTTCTCTAAGACAGCATCCGCACCCCCACCAGCCCAAGGGCACCTCTGCTGGCCCACAACCCATGCTTCTGCCTCCATCTGGTTGTTTCATGTTGCCATGGAGACATCCAACAGGGGCTGACATTCTTTCTTGGACCTCGCCTCCTGGGGGGCAGCTAAGTACCCGATTGAGGGAATGGGGGTAGGAACCCAGCACCTGTGGCTCAGCCCCACCCTTCCCACTCTTTTCCAGAGCCACCTTGCCACAGGGAAGTGGCCTGTCCCCAGCAGGGGGCAGTCATCTAGGTCTCTGACCCAGATGGATATGCTAATTGAGGAAAGGGCCGCACCAGGAACTCTACTGACCAGTCTCTCAACACCTTTACGAGCCCCAGAGCTAGTATCTTAGTCTCTGTCTGTTTGACTTCTGTTCTTATTTTTCAACTAGTGCCAACCCCAGAGGGCATGTAAGTAGTACAAACAATTACCAAACACCCATCAGCCTGGGTCACTCTCGTTGCAGGACGAAGCGGCACTGGCCGTAGGGCAGTCAGCGTTGGTCTGTAGGACACACTGATGACTGGTACACCATCTTGTCACTAGCAAGGAGGCCCCATAGCAGCGTGGGGGGACACCCCTACCATCCACACAGTGCCCTCTGGCTGGGAGCCCACCTCCGCAGCAACCTGCAGACGACCCTAGAGCATCCTTCAGTGAGCGGATAACGAGGGTATCCAACTCTGCCAACTGCCCTCCCAAGCCGTCCACACCTCACCTGCCCCCTGGCAGACAGAACCTCAGCCACTGACAGGAAGTGCTAGCAGTGTGCTTCCTCCGCCCGGAACACAAAGCAAGCTGCCCTCACTCCCCTTCTCACAACAGAAAGCACGCACATGTGTGCACAATTTTACCTCCGAGGAGGAACAAACGGGCATCGAGTCATTTCAGTGCCTCGACCTGATGACAGACTCAGAGAAATGATTCCAACGTAGACTCAACTTGAATACTTTCAAAAAAGCTTCATTGCAAAAATTATCTCCTACAAGAGCGCCTGGGTGGCACAGTCAGTTAAGTGTCTGACTCCTGGTTTTGGCTCAGGTCGTGATCTCAGGGTGGTAAGATCGAGGCCCCTGTCGGGCTCTGAGCTCAGCACAGAGTCTGAGATTCTCTCTCTCTCTCTCTCTCTCTTCCCTCTGCCCCTCCCGTTCGTCT
Source organism: Procyon lotor (assembly GCA_028646535.1). NCBI lineage: Eukaryota > Metazoa > Chordata > Mammalia > Carnivora > Procyonidae > Procyon > Procyon lotor. The sequence goes on along the minus strand of JAQQSY010006327.1, from coordinate 9,074 downwards.
GCGTTCATGTGTGTGTGTGCTCTCTCTCTCAAACAATAAATAATTTAAAAAATTATCCCCTAGAAATACAATGACCGATATTCAACAATATCGTTGAAGCTGGTTGATGAGTAAGTTGATTCATTACACAGTTCCTTCTACTTTTGTGTATGTTTGATTTTTTTTTTTAATAACAAAGGGGCTTTTTGTTGCTGTTTTTTTGTTTTGTTTTGTTTTGTTTTAAATCTGGCACTTAAGGATCTGAGCTTTTCCAGAGCAGGGCACGGGACTCCACCTTACCTTGCTGGAGACCCAACTGAGCCAGAACTGAGGTTTGGACTTAAATTCCTGGTGACGAAGATGCGGCCCTTTCTGCAGGGCCAGTAGGGCTCTCTGACGGTCCTAAAACCCGGCCAAATGCTCAGCCCACCCTCGTTCAGACCTTCATCATCTCTCCCTCCGATCGCCGAAGCTGCCTCCTCTAGGCTTCCTGCTTCTGGCTGACTGCCCTTCAACCCATCTTTGCCAGAGCAGGCAGGCTGTTTCGTAAAGCCGACGGCATTACCCCTCTGCTCCCAAGCTCTCCGTGGCTCCCCCCCGTTTCAGGAGCAGAGCTGTATTCCACAGCTCAGCCAACCAAGTCCTCCCGTGAGATGCACCTTTCCGGTTGCACTTCTCACCACATCCTCGGTTCAGCCCCCTGAGCCGCTGCCTCCTCCCTAAATGCAGAAGGATTTCCCCGTGTTTTCTCTTCCCTGTGTGGGATGCTTTTCTCCGGCTATACTTTCAGATCTCACATATTCTAAGGCCTTCTCCACATGCACCAACCATTCTCCACATGCATGCAACCAAGGAAGCCTTTCCAGACACCATTACCCCCCGGGCCTGAAGGTGCTGGGTGCTTCGCTTTGCTTCTGCCATACTTGGCACTCACCTTTATCATCCTGCGTACAGCTCCGGGTATACGATTCCTCGGTATGTTTGTCTCCCCTTCTACATTAAGATGGTTGAGAGCAGGGAGTATGTGTATCCACCTTTCTACCCTCAGAGCCCAGCAATGAACCTGACAGGCAGACACTCAGGAAACATTAGCTGACAAAAATGTTAAGTGCATACGCCGAGAGCAAAGGGAGAAGGGGCACTCGAGAGAAAGAGAGGGACCTTGGCCAGTTCTCTGAATAAGGGTAGGGGATTGTCTACAGAAGCCTCTCCTCCCTCACTCTCTCCACACATGAGGCCCCTCTCTCTGCGGCCTGACAATCAGAGCTGAAGGAGGACCGGCCATGGTCGGCCCTGGCATGAGCGAGAGACAACTGATGAACTCAAGTATATTTCCACAGGAACAACGGGAGAAGAGGATGTAACTTCCCTACAAGATGATAAAACCAGGCATTTCTCCTTATGCTATTATTTTAGAATGCTAGGCAACAAGAAAACACACACACACACACACACACACACACACACACACACACACATCTGAATTGGCGAGTTTTCTTGTCATCTAGAATGTTCAGGGGCCTCATACAGAACTTTAGCCTGTAGCCAGCTACCTCCTATGAGCCTCCCAAGCTGCCTGGGGAGGAACACAGACCCCAGAATTTGGCAGGCTCTGGATAAATCCTAATTGGATTAATCAAGATTTATTCTGAATTTTGAACCTTCGTTTCAACACTTGTCAAACAGTTTAATTTGGAATCAATGCAATAGTCTTCCTTTTGCATTAGACCAGTAGGAGAACAAAGAATTTCCCTGGAGTCAGGCTGTGTGTGCTGGCAATGGGGAGTCTGGCTCTGGCCTCTGCCAGAGAAGGGGGCTTCCTCTGCACGCCTGGGCTGGAGGGCATCAGTAGGGTATTAGCAGCTCTGTCTTCGCTGGAGGGCTGAGGCCATATGGGAGCCAGACGAAGAGAGCACACAGAACCCACTGCCGCTAGAGAGCCCAGATGACCGGGGAACTGGGCTTCGCAGGGCTGAGCCTTTGGACAAGGCCAGGCAAGCTTCTCCACTGGCTGGCCGGAGCCCATCTGTCTCTCCTGCTCCCTCGTCAGGACCAGCATCGAGTGCCTCTCTGTCCCTCACCAGCATGGGGAGGCTTGCTCACTGAGGATTCTGGGAAACACACCGTTATAGGCCAAACGGTACCCCCTCCCCAAATTTTATATTGAAGTCTAATACCCAGGACCTTAGAATGTGACTGTATTTAGAAATAAGTTCTTTAAAGAGAGAGCTAAGTTACAATGGGGTCATCAGGGTGGGCCCCAATCTAATCTGACTGGTATCCTTATAAGGACATAGACAGGTGTGGCTTAAAGACCATGGGAGGACACGGGGAGGCGACCGTTTACAAATCAAGGGCAGGCCTCAGAAGAAACCAACCCTGCTGACACCTTGACCTTGGACTTGTAGCCTCCAGAACTGTGAGGGAACCAATTTCTGTTGTTTCCCGCAGCCAGTCTGTGGCGCTGTTACAGCAGGCCCTGCAGGCTAGTGTGTGCCCAGGCTGATCCCGGCCGCATCGGCCTGTTGCCAGGGGGCGGCCTCTTGTCCAGAGATGCGGGGCTCTGCTCCCATCCAGAAGTGCTCCCTTCCCTCTCGGTCTAAGGAGGACTTAGCTTTGCATCCTCAGACCTTAAACAACATCCAGGCACGGAGCGTCTCTAATAGTCCTTTATTTGTCTTTGTCAGTCAGCCCTGCGTCAGGTTACACCCAGGGAGTGAGGCCATTCAGCAAGGCCAGACTGGTACACTACCAGAAGGAAACCCTTCTTGACCCCAGAGCCTGACCAGCCAGCTGTCGAGCCTCATTCAAGGAGCCAAGGGCCCTGGGCCCAGTCATCTTCGCCTCCACCCAGTTCAACAACTCCAGCATGTGACGAGGGGGGGGGAAGGAGGGGCAGACCCCAGCCCCTGAGCTCAGCTCACCCATCACGAGACACCTGCCACCTCCCCCGACAGCACTTAGGCCAGAGTGATTCCGGGACTTTCCCAAGAAAAGTGATCCAGGAATCCCCCGTTTGCACACTTAGTCCCATAGACCAAAGACAAGTGGGCTAGAGAATTACGCTGCATTCGGCCCTCTGTAGGGGGCCCACAATGTCTTCTCCTAGACGTCTGCCAGTCTGATCCCAGGGCGGTGGGAGGGTCTACTATAGCTCCTGGGGGTCTCTCTCCATCTTCCGCACTTCTTATCTGCAAAGCAGGGCTGTGCTCCTGGGGGAGATACCTGAGCAGAGCCTCAGACTCAGGGTGAAAGGTGTAGGAAGGGGCCGCAGCAGGGGAAGGCAGCACCAACAGGAGTCCCCCCCTCCCTACCCACCCCTGTTCTGAACGCTGAGCTCCTGCACTCCTTTCCTTACCCCTGAGGAGAGGGGCAGGAGGCAGGGGAAAGGGTCAAGGCTTTGCAGCCACAATGACTGGCTCTGCTACTCCCAGCTGGGTTAGTTTTGACCTTGGGTAATATATATTAACCTCTCGGGTTACTGTGTAACGAAGATAATAATGCCTGCCTCACGCTGGGCTGGTCCGAGGGTTAGGAGACAGGACAGAGTAAACCAGCCGGCTCGGAGCCCGGCCCCGTAAACATGAAGTGCTCTGCCTCTCTCCCTTAGAGAACACGGCCCTAACACTATTCCAGAAGACGGATTTAGCCAAGACCCCTGATCGGGCTCCAATTGCTGGGATGAGGGGGAAAAAAACATAGGACATTGACTCCCTTTGAGAAGTTCCCAAATCCCTCAGAGCCAGCCCCCAGGTGGCAGCCCGGGGCTCCAGACTCCGGGCACCCGCTCTGGGCCTTCAGTGTCTCTCCGGCAGTATCTGACAGGAAGGTCCAGGCCACCGGCTCTTCCAGAGCAGAGAAGTGTCCTACTCATCTGATCATGTGCTTCCTCATACAGCCCCCTAGCAGCTTCCTCAGCCCTCAAGTGGGGGCTCCCACACACCTCACTTAGGGACGGTGGGGTCCGTGACATACAGCAAGTAGATGTTCATGGGCCACTGTGGGGGCAGGCACCTGGAAGAGAGTCGGTGGGCCAGGAGCGGGATCTTGGAGACCCCAAACATGGAGGCGAAAGCTGAAGCCAGGCTCCAGGGGTCAGGGACAGGAAGGGCCATGACCTGACCACATTCGCGGAGCAGGAAGTCTCGGGCCCGGAGCACTGGCATCGAGAGAGCCCCTGTAACTCAGGTGGCCTGGACAGAAGATGGTCAAGCTGTACCAGTGACCCAGAGGCCCCACCACTGCTCCCAGCGGACATCACACTCTACGGGACACCTACAGCCAAGCAGGCAACTGCCCCCGGAGTCACTCGGGGAAGGTCTCCACACGCGGCGGGTCACAGCAAAGCAACAAGATATGTGTCTCATGTAACCCGCAGAAACCTTCTCAGGAACGCCATCCCTCATTCAACTGTCACAAGATTTAGTTAAAATTCTCTTTCAAATGCAAATATCCATGAGAGTTGAGGACTGGATTAGTGGCCCTGGTGAAGCTCTTAACAGTTGTCAAAGGGCTCCTGATTCGCAGGCAGGACACGGAGGGGGAGCTCTGTCTCACCTCAGTCCCCTGTTAACACGAGATCCCAAGTCACTGCAGCCCAGATATTACGCAAATGGCACCCCAGCCCCCGCAAGGTGGTCTTCTCAGGCTCTCGTCTCTGGGCTGAGGGGAAGCATCCCACTGGGCAGCCGGAAGGACCCCAGGGCCACCCTGAGGAAGCAAGGTACAGCTGCCAGGGCCACATCTGGGTTCTGAGCTCTGCCGGGGGGTGGGGGGAGAGTTGGGAGCAGCCGTTCTGAACACAGGATGGGGCTCTGGGCAGACCTGATCAGCAACACGGACTGGCTGGCTCTATAGCATACAAGGTAAGGAGGAACCCCAACTCCAGCGGACAGCCACCACCAGCACCCACCTGCCCAGAGCCTGAACATGCCTGGTGGAAACAATGCTCTCCTTTCATGCAGCCCACAAGCCCCACTGCACACTCCTGCACGGGCAGGCTCCTGGCCCGCTTACTGAGCTGTGCTGGCCCCTCCTCTCCACCCACACCCCCACCTGTGCTCCTGCGGAGGCTCTTCTGACTCCCATCCCTCACCCCACCCTTCCAACCCACCCCAGAGCACTCCCTTGTTTAACATCCCTTTGCTGCCGACACTCTGGGGTCCCCAGCTAGCCAGTCTGTATTGCTCATCAGGTCCCCAACAGATGAAGTAGGCGGTAAGTGGCTTGTTACCAATGACAAAGGAGCTAAAGTCAAGAAGCTTTTTGTATAAATCAGAGAAGATTCCAGGTTATTTTGCCCCATTCTAATATACTTTATTGAGCAGGTGGAATTCTGCCAGGAAATCAGCAACTGCCTATAATGCTCAGGAAGTAACAGTTTCTATGACACTAGGAACAACTATGCAACCTAACCTACTATTTTAGAGATTTATCTCCAGATAGGTGTCTCTGTGTGTATGTATATATTTACCGGGGCTGGCTATGTGTCCTTAACAATCTGGCCCAGTCCACCCACGGCTTCTCACAGGTTAATGTCACTTGACACGTGCAGCCTGAGTGGCTTCCTGCCGCAGCATGAAGGCTTGATCTTCGTGGTTAACTTAAGACTCTGAATAATCTGACCTTTCAACGTCGTGGCAAGATAGAATGGAAAAAACGTGGGCTTGAGGGCCAGGCAGACTGGGCCCAAGTCTTATTTCAGCCTCCTGCCAGCTGGAGAACCTTAGAAAAAGTCATTTTTCCTCAGTCATTTTCCTCCTCAGTGGGGACTTAATAAATGATGATTGCCAATCCCCGGTTCCCTGTATAACCCCACTCCTCGGTTACGCCAAACCAAACCACTGGCTGCTGTCCACGAATGCCCTTTAATTTAATACCATCCCTATGGTTTTCTTTGTCCATCGCTGTCCCTTCTGCTCGAAATACCCTGGACCCAGAGAAAAGGGTGTCTCTGGCCCCTGTTTCCTTCAAGACAATCTCAAAGGTTACCTCCTCAGCAAACCAAGTGCCCCAGCCTCTTCTCTGAATGTTCACCATGTTCTCTCCGTGGGTAGTATTGCCTGTTTTGAGGAGGGGGTATAATCCTTAAGTTCGACCTAAGCAGCAGACACGTCTCACTCTTCTCAGGTTCCCACCATCGCAGTCCTCAGCACAGAGGATGGTCAAAAATCATTCAGTGACTGAAATACTAAATGAGGTCACGAGTCTGTTGGCTCCAGAGCACTTAGAATTAGGCTCTACCTCTGTTCCTAAAAGGGGGAGTCGCCCTGGATCCAGGGGGCCGGTTCTGACTTAAGGGCCTCCGTGGCCTCCCTCCCTGCCACCCAGGACAGGAGAGCGTGCCCCTCGGGCATCCACATTGCTTAACCACAGCGCTCTCCATCCTCCAACCATGCACCCCACCCAAAACCTCAGCCTACTTGAATAAGGCCCGCTGCCCACAGCCCTTCCCCGGCAAATCTTGGGGCTGGAAGCTGGTTCTGGGGCCCAGGTTGCAGACAGACAGTCAGACTGCCCAGTGTCGTCCCTACTGCCTTCCCGGATGGCTCTCTCCTCTATCTACCATCCTCTCTTCGATGCTGCGATCCCAGGGCCTCAGGCCACATGGCCCTGGTTCTTCAGACACCAGGATGCTGTGTTCTTGAAATCTTTGAGGGGAGGCTGTGAGTCTGTAAGGGGCTTCAAGCCCCAGGGAAGTGGCTGGGCCAAAGCAGGTTCTGCAGAGAATAGACAGAGTATAATCACTTCCTCGGGATCACAGGCCTCAGAGTTTCAGGCCACAAAGCCATTTTTCCTCAGAGCCTTTCCTCTCTCCCAGGCCGTTACTGAGCAGGACTTCAGCCTATAACTTGGGACAGAGAAGCTCCTATACCGCTTTGGGACCACCCTTCCCAGCCTCCTGCCTTCATTCCACCTCAGAAGCCAACTGTCCCCACAATTCTGCCACACTTTTAGTTAGAACTGTCAGCAAATCCTGCCTCCCTTGCAATCCGGCAAAACTTCTCTCTAGTGAAGACCACTGGGACAACACCCTCTTTAGGTAAGACTGCCACACAGGCTCTGAGACCTTGCCCTTGAGTTATGCAGAATTTCTTACCTCACAGAACTTCTCACAGTGAACTGAAATCTGCCTCCTCCTTAATTCTCTTTGCCATCCCCACCACGGACCCCCGACTCTACTCTCTGAGCGACACAGAACAAGATGGCTCCCTCCCCAACCTGAAAATCACAATCACAGCCCCGGTATCTTCCTGTCAGTCCTTAGGTCCTTTCAAAGCTTTCAGGACACAGACTCCAGCTTTGGGGCACTAAGCGTCCCTCTCCCACCTGCTCCCACAGTGTGGTTGTCCAGTCTTGGCCAGTGCAGAAAAAAGAGGGATGATCTTCTAGCAAGGTCGAAAGCCAGGACTTCTAGTAATGCAGCCAGGCTGACTTCTGTGGGCTTTTCCACATGGTCAGGTAGGAAACCCACACCATTGATTTTTGGAGTCTAGGGACAGGACTTTGCACTTCCCCCGCCACATCTCGTCGAGCTGGTTTGGGCTCTGAGCCTTCCCTGCTGCCTTTGTGCTGTACATTAGTGACCAGCCATCTGAAACCAGGCTCTTTCCCACCGGCCGTGCACTTCTGCCTCTTGGACTTCCGGCTCACCTCCACCGTGGCTGTCTTTTTGTGTCACACCTGGAGGCCCAGATAATGCTCCTTCCCCCTGAGATTTTAGAATGAGCTCTCTAGACGATATAAGTCACTCTTCTTGACAAAATATTCTTTTCCAGGCTTCCTGAGAGGAGGAGGACATGGTAACAACCCCATCTGCTGCCTACTTAGGCTATGTCAAGAACAGTAATCAACAATCAATGCTCTATGTGTATCACCTCATTAGAATCTTCACCAGAACCCAATGAACTAGGCTTCTTATTGTTCCCATTGAACAGATGAGAAACTTAAAGCTCAGAGGAGCACCAGCAAATCCTCGTAGAGTGGCCTTGAAAGGGAGGCCGTCTGGTTCACAGCCCACATGCTTGGGCAAGCGGGGTCCTCAGAGATCAGAGAGGCTAGGTCCTCGCGGTGGAGGAAGGCGGAGGCCCACCATGCTGGCGGGCTGGGGGCGGTGGGCAGGAGTCAGTCTCCTCATCTCCAGAGGCTGGACAATAATCCCTGCCTGAGGCACTGTGTGGCCCCAGTGAGCTGGCGCGCGGAAAACCTAGACAGACACACAGGGTGGTGGTGGTTGTTACCGCGTGAGTGCACTGCATCGAAGAACCAGATGTCTTGGCTGGTCCCAGGAAGAGCTTATGTAACAGAACTTTTTCATGACATCCCGTCAAGGTCGGGTGTCAGAGCCAAGAATGATTCCTTCACTCCGGTAAAACGCTGAATTAGAAGAATCTGCCTTTCCTGCCCAAATTCGAGTTCTAACTTCTCCCCTGCCCCTGCCGCGGCCCCCCTTTCCCTGATCCTCCCCTGCCCCTGCTTACCCGTCCTGGTTGCTTACTTAATCCAGAGTTGGGTATCGCACTTCCGGTACGCCCAGGACAGTCCTGTCACCCCAGGATCCCACCCGGCTCAGTATCTATCTGCTTCCTTTCACTCTCAAAAGTATCCCAGCTTGGACAATAAATTAAATCTAATACTTGGGAGATTTTTGGTTTTTGTTTTTTTGTTTTTTTTTTTACAAAAAGTCACTTGAGTTTTCTGGCACGTATTTCTCTTCCATATGATGGGAACAGTATCACCCACCTCTTGAGACAAGCCCTTTGTAAAACCCACCCAAGCTCTCCCTCTCCTCCCCCTGGAGGCAGCTTTCTGGGGGCCCAGTGTACCCACACCTCTGTTGCCCTCACGAAGCAGTGCAGTGTCCTGCTGGAATCGGGGGAAACGAGGCCATGTGTCCGGGGAGGGAAAGCGCTGCCCCTGAAGACAGAGCACATGCCACGTGCGCATGCAGCAAAGAAAGGGCGCTGTTTTGGTGTCCTGGCATGAGCTGCGGCTCTGCCCTTCTCTTTTTCCCAATTCCAACAACAGGCCTCTTGGCTCCTACACGAGTACCTCTCCCTCCCTCCTTCCCTCCCTTCCTACCAGCTTGCCTGCCT
>JAQQSY010006326.1:0-11115 GCA_028646535.1 Procyon lotor | reverse complement strand
AAATAAATAAATAAATAAATAAATAAACACATACCTATAATAAATATGTACCAAACATGATGGACTGAATTTCTGTGTCCCCTGAAAGTTTACATGTTGTAGCCCTGTCCCCCAGTGTGATGGTATTTGCAGACAGGGCCTTGGGGAAGTAATAAGGCTTAGATTAGTTCAGGAAGGCTAACAGTCTCTCCTTGACCAAAGCTTAGTCAGACTCCTCTGTCTGAGTTCTCTCCCTGAGAAGGCCCCGACTTTCATACTACCCTGTCCATCTCTACATTGTCAAATTTTAGCAAGATTCCTGGTAAGTAAGTCAGTTAAGCCAGAATTCTGCACCCTAAATATCTGATCACCCTAACTGGTCACTGGGCTCCTCATCCCCCACGTTCCCCAGGTGATAATCTGGTCACAGAGCCCGCCTTCAACAAGAATCCTGATAGATCGATGTAGCCAGAATTACCCCTTACCCAGGATGTTCTCTCTTAGTAATTTTCCCTCGAGCAACTCCCACCCTGCTCTGCTGCTATAAACATTCCCACCTTTGTTTTATTCAGAGTTGAGCCCAATCTTTCTCCCCTACTGGGAAAACCCGTGGCATTGCCCCTCCCCGTTTTATCCAGATAGTCCTAGAGTCCTGAATCACGACGGCTTTACCATTTTAACAATTGTCATAACAATCTTTTCTTTAACAGGGGGAGACCCTCAGGACAGGATTAGTGGTGTGTTGAAAAGAGAAAGAGAGAGAGAGGTCTCTCTCTCTCCATCTGTGAAAGCACAGAGGAAAGGCCATAGGAGGAAAGGCCATGTGAGGACACAGTGAGAAAAGAGGGTCTGTTTTCCAGGAATACCCTTCTTGCCAGAAACCGAATTTGCCGGTACCTTGAACTTGGACTTCCAAGCCTCCAGAACTGAGAGAAACAACGGTTGTGTAAGACACAGTTTATGGCTGCCTGAGCAGCTATGTGCTAGGCTCAGAGCTACATACCTCACAGATATTGTTTCATTTATCTTTACTTACATTACGAAGCTGAAGGGGCTAATATCACAAATGCTTTACAACTGAGGAAACTGAGGTTCACAGAGATTAAGTGAACGCATCCAAAGCACTGAAAACGCTGCTAGCAAATGTGGACAGCGACATTAAACTATTACCTGCACTTAAACAAATGCTATTATTTTTACAGGTATAATTAGGCCGTGTGTACAAAACAAATACATCTGTGGTTATTTCTTGTTTTTAATCTGAGAAGTCTTTCTCATTTGGATTCTTGCAGCACAGACAAGACCGCCTGCTAAACATGCAAATGCACATTAAAAGGAAACTCCTGTGTGGATTGGAAACCCGAATTCTAATCCTTTTTTGTAACAAATTTTGTGACCTTGGGCAGGTCACTGCATGTCTTAGGACAAAGTGTTCTCTTGTGGGAGGAGGGGGGCTGGTCTCTAATAATCCCCCAGAGTTAACACTGTCTGATTTTGTGTTATCAAAGAGAGCCAGATCAAGAATTCTATTATCTCGGCTGACAAAATAAAATGTTTGATCTTTATAACAGATTTAAGTCTTGCTGTAAGATTACTTTGAATTTTGGCTTCTAGGGTTAAAAAAATTAATGAAAAAGAAGGAAAGAGAGAAAGGGAGCCAGAGGAAGAGTGTGAGGAAGAGAGCAAAGGAGGGAAGAAGGGAAGGAGGAAGGGAAGTAGAAAGAAGAAAAAGAAAGAAAGAAAGAAAGAAGATCAATCATCTATGCTGTTCTACCAAAAAGAAAAAAAAAAAATCAGACATTGTTTAGCTGATAAAATCCACACTGTCAGGAAATGTTAAATAATTAGTTGTGCTGGCCAGGTCGCATTCAGTTGCAAGTGACAGAAACCCATCTCAAAATACATAAAGTAAAAACAACAACAAATTTATTGATTCACATAAATCAAAAGTTCATCGGTGGGTATAGCTTCAGGCAATTATCTCTGCCAGCAACTCCAAGCTTACATACTCTCTCACTTCTCTAATAAAAGCCCCAGAATTAAATCTCAATGGCCCAAAAGGGTCATGTGTCTCTATTTAAGCCAGTCCTTTAGTCAAAAAAAGGTCATATGTTTATTCTTTGAACTGAAGATGAGGGCAGCTTTATTTACTCTTAGTCAGCTTGAAACCACAAGAAAAATCCAGATAAGACCACCATATAGCTGGCAAGCAAAAAACAGTAGTCATCTATCATACCAAGAAAGATATTAATAACACTGAGAAAATAATGGTATGTGAGTGGTTTCCCTATCTTATGCAAGATAGTAATTACACAGGCATACATTGGAAATACTGTGGGCTCAGTTCTAGACCAATGCAATAAAATGAATAGGGTAATAAAGCAAGTTAAATATTTTTTTATTTCCTAGTACATATAAAAGGTATATTTACACTATACTCTTTTCTATTAAGTGTGCAATAGCACACTCATGTCTAAAGTATGCATACCCTAATTTTAAAATATTGCTAAAAAGTGCTAACCATTCTGAGTTTTCAGCAAGTCATAATCTCCTTGCTGTCAGAGGGTCTTGTCTTGATGTTGATGGCACTAACTAATCAGGGTGGTGGTTGCTGAAAGCAAGGGTAACTGTGGCAATTTCCTATAACTAGACAATGATAAAGTTTGCCGTATCAACTGACTCTTCCTTTCACAATTTCTATGAGTGTGCAATACTGTTTGATAACATTTTGTCCATAGTAGATTTCCTTTTGAAATTGAAGTCAAACCCCTCAAACCCTGTCTCTGCTTTATCAGCTAAGCTTCTGTAGTATTCTATGTAATCTGAGTAAGGTTCTTTGTTGTCATTTCAATAATCTTTGTAGCATCTTCACCAGGAGTAGATTCCTTCTCAGGAAACTACTTTCTTTGCTCATCTATCAGAAGCGACTCCTCATGTGTTAAAACTTAATGATATTGTAATAATTCACTCACATCTTCAGTCTCCACTCCTGATTCTAGTTCTCCGGCTGTTTTCACCACATCTGTAGTTCCTTCCTCCACTGAAGCCTTGAACCCCTCAAAGTCTTTCGTGTGGGTTGTGATCAACATCTTCTGAACCCCTCTTAGTGTTGCTATTTAGACCTCTTCCCATGAATCATGAATGCTTTTAATGGTATCTACAGTGGTGAATCCTTTCCAGAAGGTTTTTAACTTTGTCCAAATCCAACACAAGACTCACGCTCTATGGCACCTACAGCCTTACAAAATGTATTTCTTAATAAGACTTGAAATTTGAAATGAGTCCTTGACTCATGGGCTGCAGAATGAATGATGTGTTGGCAGGCACAAAAACAACATCAAACCCATTGTACATCTCTATCAGAGCTCTTGGGTGACCTGGAGCATTGCCAGTGAGCAGTAATATTTTGAAAGGAATCTTTTTTCTAAGCAGTAGATCTTAACAGTGGGCTTAAAGTAGTCAGTAAACAATATAGTAAATCACTGTGCTATCATCCAGGCTTTGTTTTTCCACTTATAGAGCAGAGACAGGGTAGACTTTGCATAGTTCTTAAGCGCCCTAGGGTTTTTGGAATGGTAGATGACCACTGGCTTCAACTTCCAGTCACCAGCTGCATTAGCTACTAAACCAGAGTCAGCCTGTCTTTTGGAACTCTGAAGCCAGGAACTGACTTCTCCTCTCCAGCTATGAAAATCCTAGATGGCATCATCTTCCAACAGAAGATTGTTTTATCTAAAATGAAAATCTGTTGTTTAGTGTAGACACCTCCATTAATATCTTAGCTAGAGCTTCTGGATAACCTGTTGCAGCTTCTACATCAGCACTTGTTGCTTCAACTTGCACTTTTATGTTATGGAGAGGATTCTTTCCTTCAACCTCAAAAACCAGCCTCTCCTAGCATCAAGCTTTTCTTCTGTAGCTTCCTCACCTCTCTCAAACTTCACAGAACTGAAGACAGTTAGGTCATTGTTGTGACTTAAGGGAATGTGGCTGGTTTGATCTTTTAACCAAACCACTAAAACTCTCTCCATGTTAGCAAAAAGTCTGTTTTGCCTTCTTATCATTTGGGTGTTCGCCAGAGTAGCATTTTTAATTTCTTTCAAGAACTTTTCCTTTGCATTCACAATTTGGCTAACTGTTTGGCACAAGAAAGCTAGCTTTTGACCTATCCTAGCTTTTGACATGCCTTCCTCACTAAGTTTAGGCATTTCTAGTTTTTGATTTAAAGTGAGAGATGTGCAACTCTTCCTTTCCCCTGAACACTTAGAGGCCATTAAAGGGTTTTTAACTGGCCTAATTTCAATATTGTTATATGTCAGGGAAGAGGAAGACCTGAGGAGGAGAGGGATGGGTTAAGTGCTTGTTGGTGGGGCAATCAAAGCACATACAGCATTAATCAATTAAGTCTGCCATCTTAAAGAGTTGCAACTCATGGTGCCCCCAAACGATTACAATAGTGACATCAAAGATTACTAATCACAGATCACCATGAAAAGTATAAAAATAAAAAAAGATTGAAATATTGAAAGAATTACCATAATTTGACACAAAGCCACAGAATGAACAAATGCTAATGGAAAAATGGTGCCAATAAACTTGCTTGATTCAGGGTTGCCACAAACTTTCAATATGCAAAAAATGCAATTATCTGCAAAGCCTAAAAAGCAAAGCATAATAAAATGAGATACACCTGTAGTTGTAAATTATTGAGCATTCCTTATATGCTCAGAATTGTGCTAAATGCTTTACACATATTACCTACTTTATTTTACACACAGATGAAGAAATAGAGGCTCGAAGAAACAGAGGCTCAAAGAACTTACATCACTTGCATGGAATCCCAAAAGCTGGTAGGAGGCAGAGCTAAGATACAATATGGATTTATCCCATTTCCCAGTATATGATCATAAGACTCTTAATTAGGTACTACTTCCATAAGAACTAATTTGGTATCTTATTTTCAGAGAGTAAAAGAAAACGGAAGCCTTAAAGTAAAATAACTTCACAATGTGGCTTCAATAAATAAAGGTCTTCTGCAAGAACAAGAGTACAATAGAATATGGTTTAATAGTGTCCAGAATGGATCCGTGACATAATCAGTAATACACTGTTTTAAATAATTCAGTTACCTTACTTCCAAAGTACCATGATGATAAAAAACTAATTTTCAGAAAATATATGCATATGTATATGTGTATATATGTGTGCATGTATACACATATACATAATTAGAATTCAATGTTCACAAAAGAGTTATTAATAATCAGAATGTGTAAACCTCTGAGAACCATCTACAACTCTTACTAGTTACATCAGAAATACTAATTACATCAGTTACTAGTGATATCTGAATTATTTCAAGTCATGCAGCTAAGGATACTGGGACACCACTAACCAGTCATTCGAAAGTTGGCTGTTCATATACCTATACCCATCAACTTCTGCAGCTAGTCATTGAGTTACCACATTGGCATGACTCTGAGCTAAACAATTTTCTATATTAGGGGTTGACAAATGGTGGCCTGTGGGTCACACCCAGCTTGCTGCCTGTTTTTGTAAATAAAGTTTTACTGGAACATAGTCATGCCTACTGATTTACTTACAGCTTATGACTACATCTGTACTACAGTGATGGAGTTAAACAGCTGCTACAGGGACCTTCCAACCTCAGGGGTCAAAAATATTTACTATGCCATCCTTTACAGAGAAAAGTCGTCAAGCCCTATTCTAGAATTGCATACACATTGTAAGGAGGACTTGAATTTTGTCATTTTTAAATTTTTTAAAAGATTTTATTTATTTACTTAATACAGAGAGAGGGAGCACAAGCAGGGGGCATGGCAGGCACAGGGAGAGGGAAAAACAGTCTCTCTGCTAGCAGGGGCCCAACACAGTGCCCGATCCCAGGACTCTAGGATCATGACCTGAGCATAAAGCAGACGTTCAACCAATTGAGCCACCTACAGGCCCCAACGACTTGAATTTTACAGGGGAAACTCCAAAAACCCTAATTTCTCCCCTCCTCTTTTGTAAATCATAGGTAAGGAAGCTAATATTTTATGAATACAGACTGAATTTCTAATGCTATAAAAAGAACATCATATCACACCTTAAACCAACCTTTGAAAATGAGGTAATGAACTGCTTATCAGGCCAGCTGCTCCAGAACAATTGAGAGTTCATGTGGATGCCTGGAGAGTCCTCTCCTGCTTTTCCAACTTTAAATTCTGTTTCTATTCGGCCTTTAAAAAAGGAGTTAATGAGCTGGAATCTTTTCATTTGTGCTCTTTGGGATAGCTGTCATTTGGAAGCTACGATACGAACTTTCTTTTTTAAAACGTTCCTTAAAACCTTTTAAACCTTAAAACCTTCCATAATAGTTTCCCTTTCATTGGTTTCTACAAACCATGTCTTGTTTCCTTTCCACTAAATCACGATGACCCTGGAGTAATATATAAATTAGATATGTTCAACCCTTAACAGGCATTCAAAGCACCATGTGGCTACTGAGAGACTTTGCTTACCCACACGTCCTTTGAAAGATTAACTAGGCACTTGGCCTTTATTGGCCTGTACTTGGAATTACTGTATTTCATCTGTTTTTCTTAAGCAGCTTGGGCTCTGGATGACCTACTTTCATTAAAGAAGGAATTTACTTAACGTTAGAGCATATTGTATTTTCCCTGATTTTGAATTAAACTCTAGGGCTAATGTCTTCATTTTCTACACACAGACTGATTACTCCAATCTTAGCTGATTGGATGGAAAGAAGATATTTTGGATGTGAAATTCTTGTCTTGATCTTTTATCTTTAACTCTAGACTGCCTAGGGAATTCCTGATCAAATTACCAGCAGTTACATGCCAAGGACATATCAGGCATTAGGGTATACTACCGAGAAATACCTCTAATGGTCTGCCATTTGCTGGATACATTTCACTTGTG
Organism: Procyon lotor; assembly: GCA_028646535.1. Taxonomy (NCBI): domain Eukaryota; kingdom Metazoa; phylum Chordata; class Mammalia; order Carnivora; family Procyonidae; genus Procyon; species Procyon lotor. The sequence goes on along the minus strand of JAQQSY010006326.1, from coordinate 4,191 downwards.
CTATTTAAATAAACTAGCCATGTTTCATTGTGCACCATAATGTTTCACTGTTGGCCTCACAAGCTTCAAATTTTTCAGATTTTCAACAAATTCAAGAGTAAAGATGTGAATGTGAACATATATAAGAAGTATTCACCCCAAGCCAGAACAGAATATATCCTCCTCAAAGGAAGAACACATTTTTGGTTGTAGAGAGACCATATGGCTACCAGAAAGGCAAAACAAACAACAACCCTTAGAATATTTTAAAATCATCACAGGAAAGCTGTTGACAAGGGAAACAGGATTGCAGTGTGGGTGAGATAATCAGAACTCTGAGTTAAGATCTTGCTAAGAATGACTCATTCATTGTTGCATGCTGTTCCACTTACAGAGAGAAGTTGCCTCCCCTCCCTACCCCAAAGTCCACAGCATCCCAAAGAGTGTTTGCATCAGTTCTCATATCGGTAAATTCCCCTTCTGGAATACCAATTTTATGTGCTGAAACTACTAAAATGCAAATAGAAATGCCTCCACTAACTCTACAGTTACATACATTTTGGTACGACTGCCTTAAGGCTTGTTGAAAATGCCCTGAGTGTGTTTGATGCATGCTTTTTCCCTATCAAACAACCATCCAAGGAGAAGACCATGTCACCATGAGGTGGGGATCTGTTCCACCTGTCAGCATGTGACTAACAAATCAGCTGGGATTCGGGAACCTCAGGTCTTTTTCTCTACAACTCTTAGAAAAGATGCATTCTCTTTCCACGGAGAATGCCTAGCTGCTCACAGGTAAGCCCAGAGATATAAGCACACTTGCTCCAGGAAGGCAGACCCTGCCTGCCAACGAAGTCAGCACAAAAAGCAGAATTAGGAGACTTGAAAGATGAATCTCAAATGGCATCATTTGAATCCAAGAGTGAAATGCTCCCTAAGGAAAGAGCTGCTACTTCAGTTGGCTAATAAATTCACTTTTTGTTTAAGCCACTTAGAGATGCCACTTGCAGGATGGTAACAAATAAGAAATATTTTTAAATAATCAGAAGATAATAAACTCTTAGTATGATATATTTATTAGATATCAGAAACTTGAAGATATGTTATTTGATAGAAAAATGTTGATATATGAGAAGGGAAGAGGAAGAATCTCGAAGAGTAAGCAGAATCGACAGGCCTGAGTGGAATACAGAATGACCAAGCACACTGAAAGGAGAGGGTGGTGGGTTGTGATGGGAGGGTCATTTCAAAAGGGAAGTGAGCGGACGTGGAAGACATGGTTTTATGTATTTGACCTCTATGGCTGGGCCTGAGACTGATTTAGCAAAATGGCAGTTCCACAGCTTTATGTAGGACTGAAGCTTAAACAATCCAGCAAAACTCTATCTCCACTCACGTTACCTCTGTCATGAGCCAGGGTGTCTGATAAGTTAATATTTATTTCATATTTTTGACTTATTAACAAATACCTCTATCACAGAATTTCCTGATCACTTTCTGATCCAATATCGAAACTTTCCAAACACCACCCTGAGCCACTCACAGCCTTACTCTCTAAAGATGCAGAGGCAGGTCTTGAAGTGGCTAAATCCTTCAACAAGTCATTGTCAATTATGAAAAGCCACGAACAGCAACAGTGGGAATTACAACAGTCATGTGTGTTTTGTTCAAGTCATTTTACTCCCCTAAGACTGCTTACTCACCTGCAAAAGAATACGGAGATAATATACTATATACCAGATTCATAGTGGAAAATTACACTCAGTATAAAATAATACCAAAAACTGTCTATGTAGCACCATAGTATAGAAGGTACTAAATAAATTACAGCTGCTATATTTTCTATAAACAAATTTTATATTTGTTTGCCAATTACATTAGCATTTGTCTGTAAACGCACATATTTAAGACTGAAATTATTTTCCCCAAACAGAATGTATACATGGAAGTATCTATAAAAGGAAAAGACTTGATTTTTCAGAATGCTTTATTATTGGCATTGTTGAAATCCTGGAGTTACGGAAGAAAAATGCATGGAATCATATCTAATTATTCTATCCTCTTAATCAGGAATTTTATTATTTACAAAGGATTATCCACACTGGAATTACTGGATGGCACAGAATAAAACTGGATTTGAACAATAATTTGATGCTATAGGTTTTTTTATGAAAAATAATATGCATAAATAAATAAGATTAATAATCTACTTAAATTATTACTTCTTTTACAGCCTGTTTATGTCCTAATTGAGATATATATATATATATATATATATACATATATATATATATTTGATGCTACTTAACAGTGCAATCATTACAGGTCAGTGTACTTTTATAAAAGCTGAAAGGGTCTAACAGAAATGCACAAAGTATTAGCCTCATCAGAAAGCTAGCATTTAGGAGTCAATGGAAAACCTAAAAAGTTGTGAAAGTAAAGAAAGAAAATAGTGCCTATGCATAAGATATTCAGCAAGATAATAAGGTAATATGACACTGGTGAACTGTAAAAAGCTGTGTTTCAGAGTGCATATGGAAGAGAAGAACAAAAAATATTTCAATGGGCTTAAGATTTGTGACTTTATTCTGGGACAAATACAGTAAAAATCCATGAAGAAAAAAACTGAACAAAGAAAAGGGATACTATGTTTTTCTGATAACAGAAATGGAAACTAAATATAAAATCATTGCTTCATACTGATGCTTCTTCTTCCTCTTTCTGAAATTGAAATAAAACTTGCACAAAGGCACAAAGAAGTTAATAATTATTTTTGACACCTATATAAATGTACCTCTATGGTATGCATTCTTTCTCTCTCTCTCTTTTTTTTAATATTCTAAGTACGCTCCACTCCCTGCATGGATCCCTTTTGGATTTCTCTTACAAAACATATGGTCATGAGATTTCTTTTCCCTATTGTTACATCTCATGGTAGGTTTCATTGCTGTATATGTATATACAGCACAAGTTTGGTATTAAAATAATATTCTTATAAACGGCCGGGAACAACCTTTTCTACTCTCTCTCTTGCTTTTTTAAAAATATACTCAGGAGTGGAATTTCTGGGTAGAAGTTTTGTGGGCCTGGGACACCTGGATGGCTCAGTCAGTTAAGCAAGCGTCTGCCTTTGACTCAGTTCATGATCCCAGGGTTCTGGGATCAAGTCCAACATCAGGTTTCTTGCTCGGCGGGGACCCTGTTTTTCCCTCTGCCTGCTTGTACTCTTTCTAACAAATAAATAAAGTCTTTAAAAAAAAAAAAAGAAGAGGTTTTGTGGATCTTTACCTTTAGGTTTCCAAACTGGTTGTGCCAGTTTACCCTACTATATGCACTGCTTGGATATTCCCATGGGTCCATAACCCCATCAGTATTTAGGATTACCTTGTTTGTTTATTTTATTTTATTTTATTTTATTTTATTTTATTTTATTTTGGAATAGTGAATAATATTTAATGAAGTTGTATGTTGACAGATGATGACTACATTTAGTGTGCTGAGCAATGAGTTATGTACAGAATTGTCAAATCAATGTGTTATATACTTGAAAGCAACAACACATTGTATGTCATCTATATTTGAATATAAAGAGAATTAAGGGAAATAAAGTTTTATTTGCACAGGAAGAAAAAAATCACTCTTAGATTCAGTGAGGTACTAGATATACCTAAGGAAGCCAAGAAATAGTGACAACAGCCCCTGACTCAAACAGATTCTGTGTGTGTATCCTCGAGGGAAAACCTGTGAGACTATATGACTTAGTTTCAGCACTCAAACTTCAGGGTGGCTATTTCCAGATCTCCTCATTTGTCTCTGGTCAACTCATAAATGGCTCTTTTTTTTTTTTTTTTATTAACATATAATGTATTATTTGCCCCAGGGTACATGTCTGTGAATCGTCAGGCTTACACATTTCACAGCACTTAACATAGCGCATACCCTCCCCAATGTCCACAACCCAGCCACCCTATCCCTACCCCCCCACCTCCCAGCCACCCTTAGTTCATTTTGTGAGTCTAGGAGTCTCTTATGATTTGTCTCCCTCCCCATCCCTTCCTGTTTCATTTCTCTCCCCCACCCCCCCAAACTCCTGCCTTGCCTCTCAGATTCTTCATATCAGAGAGATCATGTGATAATTGTCTTTCTCTGACTTATTTCGCTTAGCATAATACCCTCCAGTTCCATCCACGTCGTTGCAAATGGCCAGATTTC
>JAQQSY010006325.1:0-11116 GCA_028646535.1 Procyon lotor | reverse complement strand
GCACTTGTCTCTAAATTTTAATTGTGAAGCTCATGTTTGAGCACCTACCAATTATTATATGCGTATTTATTTTATGGAGTTCACAATGTGCTGTTATGCACAGTGTATCTTGCAAAGCATCCACAAGACGTTAAAGAATATGAAATGAAAAATATATATAAACCAAAGTTCCCATTCCCCCCAAATCCTCCTGTGCTCCCCAAAAAGTTCCATCGACTTAGCTTTTACCATTCTTGTGCCACTCTGCTCAAAACTCATCAGCAGGTTCCCTGTGTGGAGATCTAAGTCTGCCACATGCATTTCAAACCTTCTACAACCTTCTACCTAAAGCAGCATTGACCTAAATAAGCGTCTGGCCCATCTTAGGTGTCGTCAAATGTCCAGACCCTCCCGGGGCCAGTTCTCACATACCTCCCTCGCCTCTCCCATATGGCCACATCTTCCTTCGAGTACCATTCAGCTGCCCCCTCTGCTGGGGAGCGACTTCCTGAGTTCCCAAAGATCTCTTGGGATCTCTCTTTTGAGTGAGGATGGGCTTTTGGGTCAATACTGGTACTGGAGGAAAAACAGGCAGAAATAGAGAGGATGACGTAATGAGATGTATGACGCACCATGAGTTGGAAAGAGGTGAGAAGATAATCCACACTGGGGTAGAAAACTGTTCGCTCTGAAATTCCAAGAAAATCCACAGAAAAATTGTTCGATACTATAAGAACATTTAGTAAGGTGACTGTTTATTAAATGGATATCATCTGTGATTTTTCTTATATACCCTTGGTAATTGCTTAGAAATATAAGACAACCTCAGTCACGGTATGACTCCCAAACTGGACTACTTCAGAATAGAATTGATCAGCAGGGTGCAAGATCCATTTGAAAACAACTCTAAGGGGTGCCTGGGTGGCTCAGTGGGATAAAGCCTCTGCCTTCGGCTCAGGTCGTGATCTCAGGGTCCTGAGTTCGAGCACAGCATTGGGCTCTCTGCTCAGCGGGGAGCCTGCTTCCCCCCCTCTCTCTGCCTGCCTCTCTGCCTGCTTCTGATCTCTCTCTCTCTGTCAAATAAATAAATAAAATCTTAAAAGAAAGAAAGAAAGAAAGAAAACAACTCTAAAACAGATGTGGGCTCTGTACCACATTTCTTGGGGGTCAGACCCATTTCAACCATTTACGTCCTATGTGACGTGGTAAGTCATTAGCCTTTATATAGCTATTGTGCGATATAGAATTTCACTTACTTTCATCCTTTGTTCCTGGGAAGGAGGCTCTACATCCTTGGGATTTTCTAAGCCTTGTTATTCTTGGTGGTCCCTTGGACCGCACCTGAATTTATGCTAATGAGATGACTCAGGATGGGGCTAGTCCTGCCAGAAAGACCCACCATGTGACAAGTATCAGCCTGACATCTGGGGAGGACGAGGGCTAAAGATTTAGTTCAGTCTTACCAGCAATGATTCAATAAATCATGCCGCCATAGTAGAATCCCAGGAAAAAGCTCAGTGGAGCTTCCTGGTTGGTGAACACATTGATGTCCCAGGAGGGTGACATGTCCTGATGCCAGAGGGAAAGGACAGGAAAGCTCTGCGTTCAGGACCCTCCCAAACTTTGCCCCCTCCTGATCCTTTATAATGAAACTGCAATCACAAACTCACTGCATTCCTGAGCTCTAGGAGCCTTGCAAGTGAATTGTCAACCCTGAGGCGACAGGAAGGTGTCCTAGAGCTCCAGGGCAGGAGACTGTGTGTAGCCCGAGCTGGCTGTTAAGGAAGGTTCAGGGCAAAAGCCGATGGGGATGATTCTGACTGGCGTAACTGGGGGAGGGGGCCCCGAGGACAGAAACACGACAAAGAGGAGGCACCACCAATGGAAATAGATAAAGAGCTCAATGGTCACGGTGATGTGAGGCCCCAGAGAGAAACTCAGGTGAGGAGCACCCCGGGGGAGAGCTGGAGTAGGGCTGGGGACCGATCTGGGCGATGTCCTGGGGATGTCCCGGCTCAGTCCCAGAGTTTGACGATGCCCGATCTTGGGAGCAGGCGGCGGAAGAGGAAGAGCTACTAAAATAGTCCACCAGGTCACTCTGGCTCCGGGCCGCCCACTTCAGGAATTGTTTGGGGATTAAGTTTCAGGCATAGCCTGAGAATCACGTGAGACCCCACGATGAACTGGTTTTCCCACGGCCTTATACCTGGGGTGTCGCTTCTGTTATTGAGACCAAGGTGAGGAAGGACGGAAGAATCTGCCAAAGGCCCTGCGGGGAGGGGGGGACTTTCAAGGATGCCGTCGATGGGGTCGCTGTGCCTTCCGGTTGTGCTGTCCAAAATCCTGCCGGGGGGGAGGGCGGTCCCGTAACTGCTGCCTCACCCCAGCAGAAACTAACCTTCGGGGTGGTTTTCCAGTTTGCTAATTAAGAGTTTCTTTTTTTTTTTTTCTTTAATTTTTAAAAAAGATTTTATTTATTTATTTGGCAGAGGGAAAGAGAGAGAGAACAGCAGGCAGAGCAGCAGGAGAGGGAGATGCAGGCTCTCCACGGAGCAGGGAGCCAGATGTGGGGCTCCATCCCAGGACTCTGGGATCATGCCCCAAGCCAAAGGCAGACGCTTAACCGAATGAGCCACCCAGGTGTCCCAAGAGTTTCTTTTTCTTATTCTCAAATGTCAACTTGGGATCAAGTAGAGCCCCTCTGATAATTTGGCTTGGTTAGAGGTAGAAAAATTCTTGGTTGACGCAATGCCCCGACACAGCACTGAGTTGCCCTCAGTGACACACCAGAGCCACTGAGGGGCACCCCCTCTGGCCTGGCCAGTGACCCCTGTCCCCATCCCCCATCCCTCCCCCACATCTCCCAGAAATATTATCACCTGCTTACCGTGTACCTGACGCTGCTATATGCCAGGTCTACAAAGACAGCAGGGCACAGTCCTTCCTCCTGTGGGAGCTGATGGGTTCATGACCAGAGCCGGCAAACCAGTTCATGTAAAATATATGTGCTCCAGACCAGAAGGTTCACAAAGTGCTCTGAGCCCACAGAGTAGGGATTTCTAGCTCATCCTGGGACAGGGGACATGGTGACGTCTGAGGTGGATCTTGAAGGTTGAGTTGGTGTTACCAAGTGACAGGAGAGGTCAGCAGGAAGGCGTTCCCAGGAGAGGAATCCTGCCTGTAGAAGCGCAAAGGTGTAAATGACTCTGGCCTGCTCAGGCTAGGAGGCTCCTGGGTATGGCCAGTTTGTAGTGGGGTGTGGTGTGGGCGCGGGCGTGTATGGGGGTCAGTGGCGGAAGATCAGGCTAGAAAGGTAGTTTGATGTAAGCAGGATTCTACAGGTCTCAGAAACTTCTAGGGGTTTTGATTTTGAACGCACTTGTTTAACATTCATATGCAGCCACCTGACTCAGGGCATGGGTACTTAGAGCCTACAATTTGGGCTGAAGGAGAAGAGAGGAATTGTTTGGCAAAGGTGCGTAAGACTCAAAAATAAGGTTAATTGATTCTCCAACGCCGGTGGAAACAGGCAAGGCATTGTATTGCGTGGTATGCTGATGATGTGTGTGGGATGCCCAGCGTGGTGGTAAGTCTTAAAAGGGAAGGGTCGAGGAAACCTTCTCTTGGGTATCACTCTGCTGTATTCATATCACCTACAATGAGATAATTGGGTAACAGGCCCCCAGAGTAGCGTGGGCACACGCCCGAGCTGACCGGCCACTGGGAAGACCAGGGCTTGGATTTTGATACAAAGACTACATGCACACAGATTCATCTCGAGGTTCAAACTCCCTCAGGATAAACTGCCTATTGCAGTGGGAATGGAGCTCAGGATACAAACCCAGGTGTGCAAAGCCGATCAGATTTCTTAATTTCCTTTAAGTCAAATTGCATCTGACTCAAAAATCTCCACAATCGACTTGCAGGCAGGAAATTAAACCTCACTTACTATTGGAGTTCCTCTCTCCAAGAACATGCAAAGATCCAGAGGTTGGCCAGTGCTCAACACTGGGGAGGCCCTCCTGGTCGATGGCTGTTGGCTGAGTGGCCAGAGTCTTTATGAGCCTGTCGTTTCCTGACCTTTGCAATGCTGTCGCCATACTGCATACAGAACATAGGAGAAACTTCCATGACTTCCGACTCCACCACTTGAGGTCCAACTGCTTTAGGTAAGAGAAGCATCCAGTCCAGAGTAGGAGATCAAAGAAGGCTTCTTGAAGGAAAGGCTCTTTCTGCCAAAGCATTTTTGCTTCATTTGTTATTTTCCTTCTTCTCAGGAACCTTCTGGTTGGATAATTTTTCACTCTTCTCCTCCTCATCCTGACACACCCGGTCTGGTCCCTCTAGAATGTCCTTGCTTGTCATCTTGTCTTCTTCCCTGCAGAGACACAATAACAACGTAAGCAACACAAACAATACAATTTCCAATAGTAAGACATGTTATGAAGGGATTAGGAAGGAGGGTAAGTATTGGTTCTTTTTTTTAGGCTCTCTCCTTCTTATTGGTCTCAGGTATCTATCTGCCTAGAAGTAGATCAGAGTTCCTTTAAAAAAAAAAAAAAAAGATTTTATTTATTTATTTTAGAGAGAGAGTGTGTGAGCAGGGGGAAGTGGCAGAGGGAGACAGAGAGAGAAGCTCAAGCAGTCTCCACGCTGAACACAGAGCCCGATGTGGGGCTTGATCTAGGGACCCTGAGATCAGGCCCTGAGCCAAAACCAAAAGTTGGACTCTTAACTGACTGAGCCACCCAGGGATCCCAGATCGAATTCTTATGCATAAAACACAAGGGAGAAGAAGAGAGTGAGGGAGGAAGAAGAGAAAAAGCAGACTCTACCTTTCATCTTCTCCCTTCCTCCTGAGGTTGAGACATTTAAGAATCTCAGAGTCTTTGCTTTTACCCTGTGGTCCAGCAAGCCACTGTTTGCCCCTGCCTACCCCACCTCATTCATTTGGATGCCCTGAAGGCAGACAGGGGACTGAGCAATCCGAGGGCACAGGTACTCAGCTTTCCATATAGACATCAAGTATTCCCCAGAGGAACAATTTAGATTATTGCACTGAGTGCCACTAAATCTAGGCAGACTCGCTTCCCTTCTTACCCATTGGGTTGGGGCTGATGAAGAACACTGGATCCAGTAAGACACAAATAGATAAGCTCCATTTTCTCTCCCATGTGGGTATATCGTGAGTCGATTTCCAACCTGGTATGCCATACCGAGGAGGGTTATGGGACCGAGGGAAGGAATTTCAGAGGCTGTGGCACAAAGGCAGAGACAAGAAAGTCTGGGGGTATGTTTGGAGAATAGTGTGCAATGCGCTTTGGATAAAATGTTGGATATAGGTGGGGCGGTAATGGAACATGGGTCCAGGATGTTGGGGCTCATTTGCACAGTGGAGTGAGGGTGTGTAAGTGTATCAGTGAGACATTAGCATTCATTATCTAGAGATTTAGAAGAGAGGGTGTTATCATGGGACAGCCACGCACCTATTAAGTTGAATATTGGGACATTTGTGTAAGACACAAAAATAGTGTTCTTATATGGTTCTCCCTATCCATATAAGAACAATGTCACATCTCCTGTGACACTGAGGCCAGTCTTCATTTGTTGGCTCAGGATCCACCAGCAGGAACCTCCTAATGGACATTAAATTGATTCTTTGATCATTTGTCCCACCATGTGCTAGTCTCCTTACTTACCTTCTCATAGACATGCATTTCTTCATTTATTTTTCTCTACAGATATCACTGAAAGTCCTTGTCAAATGCCTCGATAAAATCTGTTTTCAGCGCAGGTACCCTGAGAATGCAAAGAACAAGGTTAATCTGACATGACAAGCTCTTGGTGAAGCAGCTCTATTTCTGACTGTCCCCCGTTTCTTCCTGTCAGTGTTTCTAAATAGCTCCGAAAATATTCACTGTCCAGTCTTGCTCAGGGATAGCCAGCCCGAGAATTTCAGGCTATATCTCAGTTTCTAAAAATTCCCCCACTTTCTATTTTTTTTTTTTTTTTAGATTTTATTTATTTGACAGAGAGAGAGAGATCACAAGTAGGCAGAGGCAGGCAGAGAGAGAGAGGGGGAGGCAGGCTCCCTGCTGAGCAGAAAGCCCGATGCGGGGCTCGATCCCAGGACCCTGAGATCATGACCTGAGCCGAAAGGAGAGGCTTTAACCCACTGAGCCACCCAGGTGCCCCCCGTCCACTTTCTAAAAGAGAAATATTTTACCATGTTTAAATATGTATAATATATAAATATATAAAATATTTATAAAACTGAGCCTCAAAACTTTCAGAGTTTGTGATTCTATAGTATGAACTTTGAGGAGAACTGATACACTTCTCAGATACTCAATTTCAGGAGGAAACCTAGGTACTAGTTATTTTTTAAGTAAGAGACTTTTAAAGATTTTATTTATTTTTCAGAGGAGGAGCTGCATTGGGGTAGGGTCAGAGGGAGAGGAAAAGAGAAGCAGATTCCCCAATCAGCACAGGGCTCAACTAGGGGCTTTATCTCAGGACCCTGAGATCATGACCTGAGCCCACGACCTGAGCCGAAATCAAGAACTGGACCTTAACCCACTGAGCCAGCCAGCCGCCCCTTAAGTAATAAATTTTTAAGTAAGGAATTGATCTTGTAGGGGCCAAGGTTAGGCTGCCCCAAAATGTACCACTTTGGCATCATGATTGTTTTAAATAAATGTTACTTAGGAAACAACAAATGCAAAGGAAACGCAGACCCTCCTTTGTCCCCCTTGAAAGCAGGAAATAAATCTCCTATTTGAAAGGCGCCCTCCTGTACCAAGAAGTAAAAGACATCCTTATCACCAGAGACAGGCACTTTAAAACGGAGAAGGATGTAGAAACAAACCTTGTTACTCTTTTTTTTCTAATTTACAGACAGTAAATTAGACAGCTCAAATTCCCCTTAAGAATTCCTTGCTAATCAAAGCTCCCAAATGCCTATTTTCTTTATCCTATTAATTCCTCGCCAATTTATTATCTCTTTGTCTAAAAAATATAAAATCTGCATGCTTTGGTCATTTCTTTAGGTCTCAATTTCACTATTGGGCCTCCATGTGCACTTAATAAAACCTTTTTTTTTTTTTTTAACTCCTGTTCATCTGTCTCATGTAAATTTCTTAGTTCAGCTGGAAGACCTCACCTTGGTTGCATCCTAACCAAATATCAGAACTGTGGTATACTGTGAGCTTGTAATAATTACAGTCTCTAGGTGATGATATTGTGGAAGATTCCAAAACGCAGTGAGCATTGCCAAGAGTCATTCAGAAGGGCGTCTGGAGGATACTGAGCAAGCAGGGTTTATGTACCTATTCTGTTACAGTTCTCAGAATAAGGTGAACTTTTGACTTTAATCAATTGCATCTTGTCAGTTTCACCCCCTCTCCAGCCCCACCCCTGGAAAATAATCCCTGCTCAAATTCTGTCCTCACTTTTTCCTGAGGGGAGGATTCTGTCTTTACCCCTTCTGAGCAGGAGATTCCGGTTTTAGGATCTTGGTGAGTACTCCGTTATGGGAAGTAATTTTTCTGAGGGGACTTCTGGACTTCTTTTTTTTAAGATTTTATTAATATTTATTTGACACAGAGAGACAGCAAGAGCAGAAACACAAGCAGGGGGAGTGGGAGAGGGAGAAGCAGGCTTCCTGCCGAGCAGGAAGCCCGATGTGGGCTCGATCCCAGGACCCTGGGATCAGGCCCTGAGCTGAAGGCAGACGCTTAATGACTGAGCCACCCAGGAACCTCTCTAAGGGGACTTCTGAGAGCCTCCTGCTGGAATCCCTGCAGGATTTAGGTTTGAGGAATATGGCCCTTGCTGCAAAATTTTGGCCTCATTGGACACACAATACCTGAGATGAGTTATAACTCCATTTGCCAAAATGGGGCATTTTTGATACCCCCAAATAAGTTTACTTGGGCACATAATTGGGCACATAATAATAAGACCAAACAGAATGAAGGAGAAGCTTATTTTAATCAGTACCTGGAGGCCTCTAAAAGAAACCCTACAACGTTTTGCTTTCCTTTGGGCAGTGAAACCCAAACTTAAGGAAACTGAATCAGCTAAGCTAAGAAATCTAGAAACATTGTCTGAAACCTCTAAACCCCTTCCTCCTTCTGCTCACTGCCCCCCGCTCCCGCCGCTCTTCCTACCCCTTCCCCGCCACCTCCTTTTCTGTAGCCTTCCTTAGCTAAATAGCCTTTTCCCTCCTGAGACCCTGACAGCCATCTGATCCTACAGGACCCCATTTAAGTTTAAACCTGGGGAGGCAGGAGCCGCCCAAACTTCCTTCACTCCCTGGTCAAAACCTGAACTATGGGCCATAGCTAAACAATTTTCCAAAGCTACCAAAGACCATTGTATATTTGTGGGGTGGGTGGGGGGCACTTAACACGGTGATCCCAAGACATGACCCCAGTTTCTCTGGTTTATATCAACTAATTATAAAGCTAGTTGGTGAAGGCCTAGCAGAAACGGGATGCAGGTAGCTCACTGATAGAACCCACTAGAAGATTTCTCTAAGCGGACAGCCCTTAAACTGGGAAAAAGACTGTGAAACTATTCCTAAGGCTTTCGTCCCCAAATCCTTACATTGGGAAAAGATTCGACAAGGTGTTCAAAGTCCTGATGAATCTGTTCTGTTGTAACTAACTAGAGAGAGTCTTTGTCAAACATTTTGGCCTTTCTGTCACCCACTGAGGCAGCTATATGATGATGATTCTTTTTTTGTAAGATTTTATTTATTTGAGAGAGAACAAGCTTGCTAGCACAGGAAGGAGCAGAGGGGGAGGGATAAGCAGATTCTCCACTGAGCACTAGTCCAGTGGGGCTCCATCTCAGGACCCTGAGATCATGACCTGAGCTGAAATCAGGAGTCCTACGCTCAACTGACTGAGCCACCCACGTGCCCCAAGCCACATATATAATTTTTCATTCTACCTTTACCGATGACCTAGGGGCAGAACTCTCATTACTTGTTAAGCAAGCCCATTTAAATTAGGCAGAGTATGCAAACTCCCGATCTTGTTAATCTAGCTAGTCCTTACTGGCTGTGGTCTTGGCAGCCTCCTCTCTGGGATGGTTTCCCTGCGCTACGGGGTTGTCTCCTTTTTGGTGTCCTTTACAGTGCGGGATTGTTACTTCTCTCTTGGAAGCCAGACGGCTTCGAGGAGTTTCAGTATCTCTTCCTTGTGTTTGATAGGTTTTCCTGCAATGGGAAGGAGGCCCCTCTCCTTATAGATGGCCCATGTATATGCACAGTAGCGAAGGCATATCGAGAGTCAGTGTAAACGTTGACTCACTTGCCTTCAGTGAGGGGGAGGGCTCGGACTACGGTGTATAGTTCAGCCCATTGTGCTGACCATCCAGCTGATAATGCTTCAGCCTCTAGGATTTCAGTGGTTGTGGTCACTGCATAACCTGCTTTTCGGGCACCCTCTTGTAGGTAATTGCTGCCGCCGCTGAACAGTGTGAGCCCTGGGTTTTTTAGGGCTTGATCCCGTAGATCTGGACGGCTTGCGTAGACTTCATCAATTACTTTGGAGCAGTCGTGGTCTGGTTCCCTCTCCTCCGCGGGGAGATAGGTTGTTGGGTTTAATGTCCTTACTGTTTCAAGGGTGACCCATGGATCCTCGCAGAGGAGCCCTTGGTACTGTGCTAGCCGAGAGTTGGAGAGGCAGCAGGGCCCCTGTGTGTTCCTGAGGGTCACAACTGCATGAGGGACCTTGATGTTAAGTTCTTGTCCCAGGGTGAGCTGCCTCCTTAATGAGTAGACCTGTGGCTGCTGGCACCCTGAGGCCCGGGGGGCCATCCTGCTACCATGGAGTCTAGCTTCTTTCATAGATATGCAACTGTGAGTAAAAAGTACCCCGAGGGTTATTTTTTTGGGGGGGTTTCTTTGTTTGGTAGGCCCGGCTGGAGCCCGCCCCAGGGCAGCCTTTAATCTCTGTGAAGGCGGCTCCTGCTTTCTTAGGCAGGGGAGTTCTCCATTTGGTCCCTCTAAGAGATCACAGAGGGGTCTTGTGATTGCTGAGAACCCAGGAATCCAGATGCGGCGGAATGCTGCAGCCCCCAGGAATTCTCATAGGCTCCCTTTCGTCTGGGGCTGTGGCAAGGAGATGATGATTTTCTTCTGCTCCGGTCTTAGTTCTTTTTCCCTTGGCAGAGGAGGAAACCGAGGTTTCAGACCTGTTGTTGGCAGATTTGTGCCTTTTGTGCAGTCTTCTTGTGTGTCCTCCAGCGAGGAGGAGGTCATCCCCATACTGGAGAAGGATGCATGGACTTGGGACCACTGGGTGCAGGAGATGTCTACCTAGTTGATGGCCCACAGGTCTTAGACGAGTCGATCTCTCCTCCTGGCCTCTTGACGGGCAGGAGTCGGGTATTTTAAGCCCACTGGCAGAGATCAGGATACCTGTTTTTTTAAGTTTGGCCAGATGTTTGTGAATGCCAATCTTAGCTTCTTGTGGAAGGGGGTATTGCCTTTGTCTCTGGGGTTGGGCTTCCGGTATTAGCTCAGCAATGACAGAGGCCTGATTCCGGGCTAGTCCAAGTGGGTTGTCTTTAGCCCATACTGAAGGGAAGGTGAGCCTGAAATCCAGCGGGCCATTGGACTGGGCCTGGGGGCAGAATAGCCTCCGTTCTTTTTTCCTTGGTGTGGTAATTGCTGGTACCACAGACCCTGTCTCCTCCTGCCCTGGGTTTCATTGGAGGCTGGTGTGTCCGGTGGGTTCAAAGGTTATCTGAGCCCCAAGCTTAGAGAGTATATCTCCGCCCAGGAGGGGGATGGGGCAATCAGGTAGATAAAGGAATTCATGTCAGACCTTGTGGCCCCGAGTTTACACTGATGAGCCTGGCAAAGGGCTGTTGTATTGCCCGAGTCTTGGTAACCCCAAGGATGGTCACAGTCCTTTTGCTGAAAGGGGCCACTGGGGAGGTGACAACAGAGTGCTGGATGAAGTTATTGATGAAGTCTACGCAACTGGTACCAGTATGAACCGTGAAAGTCACTGGTTGGCCCCCTGTTTTTATTCTGACCGTGGGCTCATGGGGGCCAAGGAGAAGAGAGCCCCCTCAGGGCCTATGAGGTGTCCTTCTGGGGTTCTTTCTTGTAGTGGCT
>JAQQSY010006324.1:0-11116 GCA_028646535.1 Procyon lotor | reverse complement strand
CCAGGGGACCTGTATGAGCAGAGCAAGGTGCGACCAGCCGCTAGGATGGTCAGTGCGTCCGCAGGCCGGCTGGCATCTCGCCCGGGGGCTGGGCCGCGGCTGATGTGGTTGACGGGACGGTCCCCAAGTGTCACTCTAAGCAGACGACCGTAGACGATTGCCCACCTTCTCCAGGACGTGGCTTCCTGGCGACATGTGCCTGGCGCATTGGCTGAGCTTGTGGGAGAGAGCGCGGCAGTGACAGGGAGCAGGGCCGGAGTGGGACAGAGCGGCCGGGAGGCGAACGGAGCGGCCCTGAGGTGTATTGAGGACGGGGGGCAGGCAGCACCCCTCGCCGAAAGACCCCTGTCTGGCTGCGTCCCAAAGGCTGGCTGGCTTCTGGCCGAAGACCACTGAGCTGGGTCTTGGGGAGCAGTGTGTTGCCTCCTGGTGGGTTTGGGGGACACAGAGGCCTGTTTCCTTAGGACTTGGGTTGACGCCTGGCCTGGGCCGATCTGAGCCCATTGCCCCAGGTGTCCGGCCCCGTGGGCGGGGTCAGGGGAGCCGGACAGGCATGGAGTGGTCCGGGGACACGGGGGCAAGGCCACCCGGTGACAGGGACACGGGGCTTTGCTGGGAGGTGGGCTGGGAGGCTGCCGTCCCATGGGCCCCTCCCCCGCCTGCTCCACCCTCCCGTGCCCCCCATGCTCCACCCCTGCTTACCCACCGCTGAGGGTCTGCCGCCCGCAGGGCTTGCCCCTTCCAGGCTCCTCTCAAGTCAGCTCCTCCCCCCTGCTCCCTGCCGAGAGCGCCTATGGGCCCCCCATTCGTATTTGTAAATGCACCTGCGCTCTGGGGGTTACTTGTGACTCCAACATACTTCAGCTCCAAGTTTTGGGGTGCTTTTGTGGTCGCTCAACAGGTGCACGGAGCGGTGAGAATTCGGGGCACCTGACACGCCGGCATCTGGCTGAGGTCCCGAAAGCTGACTCGGCGTTCCTGCCTCAGGCCCCGGGCCATAAACAAGTGGCCTTCCTGGTGCCAAACTTGCTGCATTTTTGTGCCCTTCACAGTTTCGAATGGCTCCAGGGTGACTAGAGCGCTGGGCTGGCTGAGGGGAGGCCCTGACACCCCCGGGGAGGAGATGCCGAGTCCCGCAGGCCTGGCCCAGGTGCGAGTCATGGCGCTCTGCCCGGACCATGGGCTTGGTAATGAATCCACAGCGTTGATCAGTAGGAAGAGGTGCCTTTACACAGAAACACCTAAGACAAAGCTACTTGTTTATTTATTCATTTTTTTAAAGATTTTATTTATTTGACAGAGAGAAACACAGTGAGAGAGGGAACACAAGCAGAGGGGATGGTAGCGGGAGAAGCAGGCTTCCTGCCGAGCAAGGAGCCCGATGTGGGGCTCGATCCCAGGACCCTGGGACCATGACCTGAACCGAAGGCAGACGCTCAACGACTGAGCCACGCAGGCGCCCCGACAAAGCTACTTATTGATCTGGGGATGGAAACATCGTGAGCAGAGGCCCATTTCTCCCCAGGAGTGACAGCTCTGAGCGACGGGGACAGGGCTCCGAGTGAAGCTGCGCTTCGTTTGGACCAAACCAGACCTGCGTGGGGGGAGGACGGGCAGCAGTGGACAGAGGCCCCCACGGACTCACTGGTTCAGGCTGATTGAGCCGCCCGGGCTCGAGAAGGGCAGGGGCTGGAGGGGAGCCCACGGGGGCCCGACCGCACTCGGACCCCTGGGTTCCCAAACCACTGGGGCCGCTTGCTGGTCTGCCTGGGAAAGTCACCCTCATTCTCATGCCTCGCCCTTCTTACCTAGAAATCGGGGTACTGCCTGCCCTGCGGACAGAGGGGTGCCGAGTTCTGAGCCGGGGAGCGCACACGCCCCACACGCCCAGCAGTGGGGGCAGGGACGCCGGGCCCCCAGCCCGACTCGGGCAAGAGGTGTGCTTGAGGGGCACCGGGAGGAGGCAGGGATGGGGGTGGCAGCGGCCTCCTCCCCTCCCCCCGTCCTCTGCCCCAGCTCGCAGCCGGAGCTGCCCCCCTCCCAGCCTTCTTCCAGGCCGAGGTGTTATTTCTGGACCTCCTCGGCCAGCGCATCCTCAGCTGTTACTTTCTAGAAGGAGCCATCACCGTAGAAAGGGGATCCGGAGGGCAGGAAGTGGGGGACAGTGACGCCCACTCTGGTCGGGGCCTCAGACCACCTTGAGAGAGGTTTTTAAATTTAGGGTGACTCGGGTGGTGAGTTTCTAAGAAGCGGCTAGAAGACCCGTGGCAGCGGCTTCTCCAGCAGACCCCCAGTTGCCCGTCTAGTGGAGGAGATGGGCCACAACCGCAGGGTTGTGGGACCAGCCGGTCCTACGCCTTTGTGGGGATGACACCACTCACCCTTCTGCCAAGGAGGAACCAGAGGCTGGAAAGGGGAGGACGCGTGCTGCGTGACACAGACGCAGAGCTGCGACTCGGGGGCTTGGCAGTCCCCATGCGAGCAGAGATAGGCGCCGGTCAGAGGGCTCCCCGAGAGTCAGGCCATCACGCTTCAGTCCTGACGATGGACATTCCCGCGGCCAGGACCGAGGGGCCGCAAACCTCCCCCCCCCCGCCCCCGCGGGCCAGGGCGGGGCTGTGTCCGCAAGGCCCTCTGCGCGCAGGGGCTCCGGCCGCTCCCGCAAGCTCGGTGTCCGCACGTCCCAGCCGTCCCCGGACCCCCCCACGTCCTGGTCCGCTGTGTTCCCCCCAAAAACCAGCAGTTCAGACGGGGATGGCCTCTGCGTTGGGAGCCCTGCCTCCCTGGGTCTCGGAGCCGGCCCTGCAGTACAAAGACATCACTGCCCCGGGCAGGCGGTGTCCCCTCCCCCGGGGCCCAGGGGTCTGTGGCCTCAGGTGACGCTCCTGGGACTTCCCTAATTTAACAGGCTGGAGTTTCCAAACAGACCTCCAAGACACCATTGAGTTGTCACCCGTCACGGGTCAGGTGGTTAATAAATTGATGATTAGTGTCACTTGCTAATTGATAATTAGCATCATTATCGTATTTGTTAACACCATAGATCTAATTGTTCCAAAGGAAATGCGGGGAGGAGCCAGCAGCCCCCTCGGCTGGGTGGGTGTGTCGGCAAGAGTCTCAGCCCAGGGTGGACTCCCGAGCCCAGCGGTGCTGTGACCCTCGGCGCTGCAGCTGCGACCACAGGGCTCCTGCCCTCGAGGCTCCGAGCGGGGACCCGTGTTGGGTCCCGCTATGGGGCCCGCTGGTAGCAGCACCATTCGGTTGAGAAGAGCCCTTCATCCTTGTGGGGTCACGACTCGGCTGTGCGGGGGGCCGCCCATCAGGGGAGGGCTCCCACCGCCCTCTCCCGTCCACGCCTTCCTCCCCAGACCCCCGGGTTCTCACTCTTCTGAAAGTCTGGCTGGGCTCTCGCCTCCACAGGGCCTTTGCACTGGCCGTGTCTGTGTCTGGAATGTCCTCCCCTCGGGCACCCGCATGGCCGTCTCCCGCACTAACCTGTGTTTGCTCTCCGGTCACTCACTCCAGGCCCGGCCCTCTGGGCTGCTTCTCCGCCGGGCCCTCCCCCGTCCGACGCTGGCCGGCGGTTAGCTTCTCCAGGGAGAGAACGCCTCCCAGGTGGGACCTGGCCCCCAGCGAGGGCCCTGTGCCCACTGTGGGCGCGCCCGGCATGTGACCGGGCAGCAGACGTGCGTGGGACAGAGAACGGAGCGGCGAGCCCGCACGAGCGAGGTGGGTGACGCGGCCGCCGGGCCTTCCGTCTTCGTCCCTCCATCTGCAGAGGACGTGGCTCCTCACTTTTTCCAAGGTCGGGGTGGCCTGGACTGAACGGGGCGGTGCAGGGGCAGCAGGGTGTCTGGGGCAGGGCGGGGTTGATGTGCGCACCTTCTTGCCCCCAACGCCCTAGGGACGCGGGGTAGCGGATGGGGCGGGACCAGGGCCACGTCCGCAGTACCAGGCTTTGCCCGCTGTGGCTCCAGCGCCCCCCCCCTACCCCCTCCCCCCATGCAAGGCCGTGGCGTCCCGGGCGGAGGGGGGTCTGGAAGCGAGGTCTTTGCAGAGCCAGCCCGGGAGCTCAGCCAGATGCTCGGGGCCACTGTCCTGCCTGTCTTCTTGGGGCTCGTGGGATGCTTCCTGAGGTGTCCCTTACGGACGGCTCAGCCCGCTCTCTCCTGGCTGCCGAGGTCGGCGTCCCCTCATCTTCCTCAACCCACCACGCGCTCCAATGTCTGTCCCTCCACGTGAGACCTTGAGTGGGTCCCGCGTTTCCCAAAAGGTTGGTTCCAGTCTGTGCCCCCGAGCACTTGACAGCCCACCCGGCTGTCGGCCCCCCCGGCTTCTAGGCGGCAGCGGGTTCCGGACAGCAAGGTCTGCTGTCCCTGCTCCTCTGTCTGCCGCTGTGTGTCCTGGGCTGACTCGCACTGTGGGAAAAGGACTGGTGGAGCTCAGGAAACCCGGAAACGCCCCATAGGCCTGGCCCGACCTCCGGGTCCCTCAAGGGCGCCAGCCACCCTCCAGGTCCGTCAGGGGCATGAGCTGCCCTCGGGGTTCGTCAAGGGCAGGAGGAGTTGTGCCATTCTTCGTGTGGGGGCAGCTTTCCATGTATGAGTTGCAATAAAAATGAACACGAATGTGATAATTTACAAACCCCATGAACCCCAGGGGGCGGAGGTCAGACACAGAAGGACCCCCGAACTGAGTCTCGGCTGTGGACGTCTAGCTGTGGGTCTGAGGTCCGAGAGCAGGCGTTTCTGGGGGGTCGTCACTCAGAGCCACACTCCTCTCAAATCTCCCTCTTTATCCTGCGAAGGGCGTGTTGTGGGTGTTTGGTGATGTTCTTCTGGAGAGAAGGGGGGAGCCCAGTTGGAGCGACAGACGTGTCACTCGTCATGGGCTGTGAGGCCACAGGGAAACGCAGCCGCTGGGGTGAAGCCAAGGGCTCCCCGCGTCGAGGGAAGGCTCTCGGGGAGGACGCCCCGTTTGGTCCCGCCTCCACAGGTGTGCAGAGGAAGCCGTGCTCTCTGCTGCCCAGGACGCCCTCATTGTCAGAAGGTGCCTTGGTCCCATCGCTCCGGGTGTCCCCCCAACCTGGAGAGGTGCGGAAGGTTTTCTCCACTCTTTGTATCTGACTCTGCCTGCACACAGTAGGTGCGTGGCAGTGTCGGCCCGACTGGCGACAGGGGAAGCCGGTGGGGGGAGCCGAAGGGGGGACCCTTCAGGGGAAGCCGGTGGGAGGGCCGAGGGGGGGACCCTTCTGGGGAAGCCGGTGGGGGCTGAGGGGGGACCCTTCCGGAGAGGAGAATCAGGTCTCAGCTCTCACCGTTGCCCTTTGGAACACAAACAAAAATGGACAATGACAGGTCAAGGGACTGACTTGACAATGTGAGTTATGTGGACTCGACGTCTTAGTTACTAGTTAACTGGGCACATTCCTGTTAACTAGACAATGACAGGTCTGAAACTTGAAGTGGCCTCGTCCCCGGACCGGGCGGGGTCTGCACCTCCTGGTGGGGACGCTGGTGTGGGCAGACTGGATGCGTCTGTCCGACGCCCAGCACCGTGGGGAGGAAGCTGGCTGACAGCCCCACAAGCGGGGGCACGGCGGTGTGCGACAGCGGGGGGCTGCGCTGCCGGGGGCCTGGGAGCCCACCCCCCACAGAGCTCTGCGCTCAGTGCTGCACCCGCCACTGTGTAGACTCAGGGCTGCAGAGCAGGGGGCACCTCTGGAAACGTCTGGCCGGTGGCCTGCGGCCTGGCTGTGCCAGTGACAGTGAGCACCCCTCCTGGGTCCGGGCCCTGCAGACCTGCTCAGCATCCCCCAAGGGGCTCAGGCGACACGGACGCATCCGATTCATGGCCTGGGATGCCCAAGGATCCCGTCTTGTGGGTGACGGCACGAAAGCCTGGAGAGTTCACGTGGTCTGTCCGGGGCTGGCCAACAAACCACGGCCTTGTGGGCGCCCTCTTAAAGTCCTTGAATTCTGGGACAGCCTGTGTTTGGAGCTCGGTCCTGATTCCCCATCACCTTGAGCTGCGTGCAGCGGTAGGTAGGGAGGAGACAGGACAGTGTCCTTGCGCCCATGTAGACCCGCAGAAAGCGGGACATGCCCCGCCTGTGGCTCGCCTAAGGTCCACTGCGGGTTAGGGGTGGCCAGCGACACCCGGGTGGTCAGCCCCGCTCCCTGCGGGACCCAGCAGCTCCCCAAGGTGCTCCTCCCGCTGGGCTGCCTGGTTCCCGGGACTCGCGGCCCACCGCCCCTGCCGTCTGGAAGCCGTGCTCGCCCACGGGACTCCGCTCAGAGGCACTCGGGACCCCTGGGCCCGGCAGCTTGTCCCTGCGTGTGCTGGCGCTGCTGGCCGCTGATGGGGCGTGAAGGGGTCTCTGTGCCATTTTGGTTTGTCTTGGGTCTGACATCAGGACAGAAGGACTTTTATAGGAGTCACAGAGAAGCCCAGCCTCTTCCTGCACATCCCACACCTGGTCCCTGACTCAGGGACCAGCCCACGGCGGTCCTTGGGCTTTCGCTGCGCTGGCTGGCGTTGGCCGGGAGGCGGGCTGTCACCCCCGCCCCACCTTCTCCAGCACCCTCTCCTCTGTGACACGGTTTGGGTCCACCGGGGCCTCGTTCATTCATTCGCCCGCCTGTCTGTGCAGGACTGGTCGCAGACTGCTTACTGTGCCCGGGTGCTGGGGACGTCTGGGTGGCGAGCCGCCGAGATCAAGGCTCTGACCTCATCAGGCCACGTCTGCAGTTTCCCTGGACCCGACTCCCAGAGATCCCGCGGGGCGGGTTGGCTGGTAATTGTGCTCTCTCTCTCAGCATCCCATGTCCTTCCTGCATTAGTCACCTGTGCCCAGCTAGGGGCTGAGTCCCTGAAGACGGGCCACACCTCCTGGCTCTCCGAGGCGCCGGCAGGTGCTTGCACGGGGTGGGCGGGAGGAGACGGCCCGGCAGGCCTCCTAGGAAACCTCGCACTCTCTGAAAAAATCGATATGACTTCATACCTGACCACGCGCACATATTAGCAACGATTGGGAAAGAGTAAAAACAGAAATCTTTATTATTTAATGGGACGTGATTAAACTTTAATGACTAGTGACCTCATGAAATGAACGCCGTACAATGCAATTGACGCGTCGGTGTGTGTGCACACCTTCTGGGGTGTAGACAATTACATAATTAAGTAGAGATTACCACAGGCGTGTCATTACACATTTTATTATTCCTCAGAGACTTAATAGTAATACTCGGTATTTATATGTGCTTTTCATTGGATTATCTCCAATCACTTTACAAATATTATCTCATTAATCCTTTGCGGCAGTTCTGTGAATTTCCCCATTTAATGGATTAAAAACCGCACCCTGCAGCGATTAAACCACAGGGAGAGCACCCACGCTTAGCTCTCATTCCCGGGAAAAGCAGGGCTCACCGCCGTTTCCACGGGGTGTCTTCTGGTTACGTGGGAACTCAAGGCGCAAGAGTGATCTCCACGTTCTTCTGGGAGTATGAGGAAGGGGGACGGGGCATCGGCCGCTGAGTCTCTGATCTCTGTCCCCAGGGCTGCGCGTGCTGTTTGAGTCCAAGAGAAAACCATGTATGACCATGTCCCCCCCAGAAGCCGCTGCCTCTTCGCCTTTGCAATGTGTGTACGCATCGTGGGAGTGGGAACCCCTCGTGAGACCCACTTATGAGCTCTTCTGCTCCTCGTATTTGGAGACGAGGCTGCGGACGGTAGGCTCACGGAGCAAGATGTCAACCAGGGTCAGAACCAGTCTCTGGTTCTGTCTCTTTGGGGAGGAATTTAGTCGGGAACTCGGGGGCATCGCTGGAGGGGTTGTGTGTGTTCTGTCTTGCCTTTATTCTTCATTGCCCCCCTACTGGGTGCACACGACGGCCCCTTTCGTAGGGGGAGGAACTATCTGAAAATATTAGGTCGTTCACCAAAGTCACACCAGCAGCGGAGGGCCAAGGATCGAAGCGCAGTCTGCTGAGTCCAAGTCCAAGGCAGACTCTGGGATGATGGTCCTAGGAATCTAAATTAATTAGAAAAAACTGCAAACATCGAATGCTTCAGAATATAGCTTTTCCTTCTGAGAAGAAGTAATTAACCCGATACCTTAAATCAACGGGATATAATGCAGAATAAAGTGTTTTTTTACCCCGTCTCATGAAACGTTCCAGGTTGATTTAAAAAATTATTTCCAGCCCTTTTCTCTGTAATATTCCTGAATTTCTTTCCACTTCTGAAAATAGCTCCTGGTGAATACGCTCCCATCATGGACGTTCAAGGAGGGACATTGGTGGCCTTCTCAGTTTTACCATCAGGAAAATGGGAGGGAATCTTCTGTGACTGAGCTAATCTCCGTGAAGTCTGTGAATTATGTCGGACCCTGGGAATAAGAGCGCTACAGATTGTCGTGTGTTTATGTGTAATTATCATTAATTTACCATTCCGCTTGAGTCTGCATGAAATTATTAAATGCACCAGATCATTATTTAAAGGCTAATTCATGACAGGGGCTCTTGAAGAAACAAATTACCTAATTAATTTGTGGAAATTTGGCCTTTTGGATTTTTAAAATTATTACAGTCACCTTCACTAACATTCACAAGGCAGTCACCTGTAATTTTACCTCGCACTGAAACAGAGCTAGAGAAGGCATGTGCGGTCAGGAAAGGCTGTCTCCCCGGCACCCGGACGATCTTAGTGTGAGATCAGGGCTCTGCTCCCTCCCGGCTGAGGACCAGCACGCGTGGTGGCCGATGAGGGACTGTATGTGAGCTGCAGGTCAAGGAAGGACCCGTGTGGCAGGTGGACAGGATGAGAAGGAGTCGGAGATTTGGGCGATCCTGGGGGCATCTCAACAGCTGGGGGGCTTGTGCGATCTGGAGGCAGCTCAGCCTCTCTAGGCGTGGATTTCCTCGTCTGTACAGTAAGTGGGTTAGGTTAGGTTAGTCATCATATAATGGAATATTCAAGACACAGGAACACACGAACTCGAGGACTAACCTCAGCTGGTTACTCTCTCTCTCTCTTTAGACGACCTGGTTTCCCTCTTGGCTTTGACTCTTCTGCTCCTACCTTGTTGATCATCTTTCTGCTCCATGAATAAGCCAAACCTAAATCTTACCCCAGGGCTTTTGCACATGCTGTTCTCTCTGTCTGGAACCCTCTTTCTCCAGTGATTTCTCCGACAGACCTCAGCTCGTCATCTGAGTCTTAGCTCAGTATCAGTGACCTTTGCTCCAATGGTGCTTCTTGGCTCGGCTGTTCCTTGGTCATGTCCTGGAAAGTGGCTCCCGCTTTCATGAAATAATTAATAAATGTAGACTAGGGGCGCCTGGGGGGCTCAGTGGGTTAAAGCCTCTGCCTTCGACTTAGGTCATGATCTCAGGGTCCTGGGATCGAGCCCCACATCGGGCTCTCTGCTCCGCAGGGGCCTGCTTCCCCCTCTCCCTCTGCCTGCCTCTCTGCCTGCTTGTGATCTCTCTCTCTCTGTCAAATAAATAAATAAATAAAGTCTTTAAAAAAAAAAATAAATGAAGACTAAAGGCAAAAACAAAGGTGCAGAGTCCGAGGCTGCCTCCCATGTGCCCAGGTATGCTGGGTGTCTTTACGTCAACCATTGTGACCTCTACGGACCTGTTGGACCATTCCGCTCCCGTGGAACGATGACTCTCCTGACAGGAGGCACCATGTTGGCTCTGTTCCCTGCTGCTCCCACTTCTGATCCCCGGGGCAGGCCGTCGGGGCTCAGAAACCCCCTGTCTGAGGAGCGGACGCATGAGACGTGGTCTTTACCTTCAAGAGGCTTGATGCTCGTTGGTGTGAAAGTGCAGAGTGAACAGGCGGTAGGCAGGAGCGCATCTACGTCAGTGGCTGGTACCTACGGGCTCACCCATGTTTTCTCTACAAGATGATTCGAGAACTCACACGGGTTTTCATAGGTATTACCTTTTGGGAAGCACCCTTCCATTTTTTTTTTTTTATTATGTTATGTTAGTCACCGTACAGTAAGTCATTAGTTTTTGATGTCGTGTTGCATGACTCACAGATGACGTGTAACCCTTCTAAGTGAAACACAGACATGGTGGGAAGCAACAGTGGGACTCTGCTGTAGGAGGCAGCTGGTTTCAACAATACTGAGGAGGAGAGGGAAGCGAAGGTAGGCGAGGGGGAGGTGTGGTTTGGGGAGGGGGCCATGCCATCGCCAGGCATTGCAGAACCGTGGGGGGGCCTGACTAGAGAGGTTTTATTTTTAAATAGACCTTTTCCTCTTATTGCACTGACCTGAGATGCTCATTTAAAAAAATCAGAAAATTCACGGTGAGAAAAAGAAGAAAACCAAGAACACCTGAAGTTGCAGGTGCCCAAGAAATCACTGCGGACATTTGGTTTAGTCCTTCTAGATGCTTTGCCCAGTACGTCTGTCTGCACAAGCTTGGACCAGTCACGGCATCCTGCTTGGAACCTGCTCCCCACTCCCCCCGTGTTAGAGTCAGGAGCACGGCTCGCCGTCGCTGTGTGGGAAGGCTGTGGGTCCCAGTGCCTGCCCGCATCCCTCCACACATTGCCGTCAGTTGAACTTGCCTCCTGGGGTTGGACAGCTCAGTTCTTTGTGCTTCCTCATTGTTGTGAGAATATTACTAGGACCCACCTTCGGGCAGAATCCTTGCATGGGTTCATAAAGATTCACGTTTAGTCTCTGAAGTGGATACACACGGTTCACACGACTGTATTCCGGAAGCACGATACCTACCTCACACACTTCCTGTTTTGAGGATCAGAACGAATCTTGATTATCACTTCCAATACAAGTCCTTATGGCTGACCTCTGCTTTCCTCTGGGCCCTGCTTTGTAGGGTACTTTTCTGCCATGGACCACTAGCTTCACATAATAGCGCCATATGTAGTAAGTCGAAATACTTAAACTCAAATTTCAGATAACAATACAAAATTTTTAATATAAGTATACCCCAAATATCACAGGAGACGTACTTATGCCCCAATAATTTGTTTCTCTGCAATCACTTGACCACCTGAATTTTACATGGCATTCCTAATCACATGGAAGATTTGGTCTGAAACAAATATGCCAAACGCTTTTGAAAAA
>JAQQSY010006323.1:0-11117 GCA_028646535.1 Procyon lotor | reverse complement strand
CGAGTGATGTGGAGCACTTTTTCATGTGTCTGTTGGCCATTTGGATGTCCTCTTTGCAGAAATGTCTGTTCATATCTTCTGCCCATTTCTTGATTGGATTATTTGTTCTTTGGGTGTTGAATTTGAGAAGTTCTTTATAGATTTTGGATACTAGCCCTTTATCTGATATGTCATTTGCGAATATCTTCTCCCATTCTGTTCAGTTGTCTTTTGGTTTTGTTGACTGTTTCCTTTGCTGTGCAAAAGCTTTTGATCTTGATGAAGTCCCAATAGTTCATTTTTGCCCTTGCTTCCCTTGCCTTTGGGGATGTAGAAAGGAAGCAGTTGCTGTGGCTAAGGTCGAAGAGATTGCTGCCTGTGTTCTCTTCAAGGATTTTGATGGATTCCTGTCTGACATTGAGGTCTTTGATCTTCCACCCATTTCTTGATTGGATTATTTGTTCTTTGGGTATTGAGTTTGATAAGTTCTTTATAGATTTTGGATACTAGCCCTTTATCTGATACGTCATTTGCAAATATCTTCTCCCATTCTCTCTGTTGTCTTTTGGTTTTGTCAACTATTTCCTTTGCTATGCAAAAGCTTTTATCAGTTGCATTTCTATATAGTAACAATGAACAATCAGAAAAATTAAGAAATAAAAAGCCCATGTATAATTGTATCAAAAAATGAAATACTTAGGAAAAACGTGACCAAGAATTTAAAATATTCTTACAATGAAAACTAAAAAAAAAAAAAAAAAAAAAAAAAAAATTGCAGAAAGAAATTAAAGAAGAAATAAATAAATGGAAGCACATATCTTATTTATAGAATGGAAAACTTAATAGTATTAAGATACCACTGTCAGTCAAAGAGATTAACAATTTTAATGCAGTGTCTTTCAAAATCCCAATGACATTTTTTTCCAGAAACGTAAAAACCCACTCTAGAATTCATATTGATTTTTGAGGGACCCCAAATAACCAAAATAATATCAAAAAAGAACAAAGCTGGAGGATTAATAATTCTAGTTTCAAAACTACTACAAAGCTATAGTAATGAAAACATTTTGGTCCTGGCACAAAACAAGTAATGAAATAAAACAGAGAACCCAGAAATAAAATCTTATCTATGATCAAAAAATTTTAGACAAGGGTGCTAAGACTATTTATCTGGGAAAGATCAGTATCTTAGTTTTGGAAAATTTGGATATCCACATGTTAATGATCTGGAGTCTTACCTAACACTATATATAAAAATGTACACAAAATGGACCAAATATCTAAATGAAAGAGATAAAGCTAATAATCTTTTAAGAGACAAAAGAGAGCAAAAGCTTCACAACATTTTTTTTTAAGCTTCACAACATTATATCTGGCAATGATTATTTGGATATGACATCAAAAATACAGGCAACAAAGGAAAAAGTAGACAAACTGGACTTCGTAAAAATTTAAAATTTTATATATTGAAAGATACAATTGACAGAATAAAGGTGACTCACAGAATGAAAAAAATATTCAGAAATTATATATCTGATGAGATTAATATTCAGAATATATAGAAACTCCTAAAACTCAAAAACTAAAAATAAATATCCTAATTCCAATGGGCAAAAAGGGGCAAAGGACTTGAATAGGCATTACTCCAAAGAATATATAGAAATAGCCTAATGAGCGAAGGAAAAAGGTTCAATGTTGCTAACGATTAGGGAAATGCAAATCAAACTACAATGAAATACCACTCACAACCAATGGATTGGCTACTAAAAATAAAATAAACAATAAAAAAGAAAGAAAGGAAGAAAAGAAAACTGAAAATAAGTATCAGCAGGGATGTGGAGTAATATGAACCCAAAGGCATTTTTGGTGGGTATGACAGTTCCTCAAAAAATTAACAATACAATTACCATTTATTCTAGCAATTCCAGTTTGGAGTATTTACCCCCCTTTAAGTGCTGAAAGGAGAGTCTCAAGGATGTATTTGTACACCCATGTTCACAGTAGCACTAAACATCTAAAGTGTAGAAATAACCTGGGTATCCATTGATTGATGAATGGATAAGCAACATGTAATATAAACATATAGTATAATATTAATCATTTAAAAAGGAAGGAAATTCTGACATATGCTACAATATAATAAACCTTGAAATCATCATGTTAAATGAAATAACCAATCACAAAAAGCAAACAATGTATGATTCTACTTATGTGAGTATGTGGAGTAGTCAAAATCAGGCAGAAAATAGAATGGTAGTGGCCATGTGCTAAGGGAAGGAAAGGAATGCAAAGTTATTGTTTAAAGGACAGACTGAGCTTTACAAGAAGAAAGCGTATGGAGATGGGTAGTGGTGATTCAGCATCACATTATAAATGTTGTTCACTACCACTGAATTGTAAACTTAAAAATGGTTAAGATAATAATTTTTATATTATGTGTATTTTACTACACATAGATACAAGCCTTCTCATTACGGAAGATGAGACATGAAGCCTGATACACACTGATAGCTCAGTATGGAGCCCTAAAAGCATGTCGACTATTAAGAAAGGCATCCTGTGATTGTCTTGCATCCACTGAGGAGTAAGGATCACAGGATAATGACCATGGGACTAAAGGACCCTTGGCCATTCCCAGCCCCTTACCCTTACTTTTTTTACTACAATAAAAAAAATTGGGAAAAAGAATACAACAGAACAAATTTCCTGTAATGTTAGTATCAGAAAATGCAACAATAAAACTGGCCAAGATTTTCAAAAACAACTATGTCAGGATTTAGGAAATCAGATGATGGCAGAAAACAAATTGAGATGGATTTATTAAGGAAAAACTGCTTAACTTCGGGTAATTACAGTGAAAATATGTGGCATTCTTGCTTGCGGCTGCTCTCTCTTCTCAATTTATTCAGCAAGGTAGTTCTACTAACTTGTGGCAAGCCATGAAAACCAACTTTACTGCTATTGTGACTCACTTGCTTTGGAGTGAAAGGCAAAGGCTCAAGTGGAGTCTCTCCGTGAATAAATATCGTAGTAAATGGGGAAGTTCAGTGGTTCCATTTGCCTAAGGATGTGCTTACTGTTGAAATAATAAGTGAATTAGTCAGAAATTTAACAAGGGATCATGGAAATAAAACAGAAACTTGATAAGACAGCCACATATCAGAGAGATCATGTGATACTTTTCTTTCTCTGACTGAGGCAAGGCGGAGGTTTGTGGGGGCATGGGGCAGAGAAATGAAACAGGAAGGGATGGGGAGGGAGACAAACCATAAGAGACTCCTAGACTCATGAAACGAACTAAGGGTGGTGAGAGGGGTAGGGATAGGGTGGCTGGGTTGTGGACATCGGGGAGGGTATGTGCTATGGTAAGTGCTGTGAAATGTGTAGGCCTGACGATTCACAGACATGTACCCTGGGGCAAATAATACATTATATGTTAATAAAAAAAAAGGAAAAAAAAAAGATAGCCACATATCCTGTGGCTATAAACTATGCATATGTATAATGGAGAACAAAAATGATCCAAGCGATCTATGCATGCCTGCCTGACCAGAGGCTACAAATGTGCATGTGCATAGGTACAATAAGTGAAAGCTGGAGAAGACTTGAAACTGACTGAGCAATGAATGTGCTCAACAACCCACACACAGATACATCAACAAAGAGTAGAAGCCTTATTGGTTCAAGGTATTTTCCCAGCTTCAGATCAATTATCGGCAGTTCACTAGCTTTACAACATAGAAGCAACCTAGGAATCCGGGCTTTAAAAAGAAATGATGAAAAAAAAAAAAAAAAACCCTGAGCTATAAAAAGCTAAGCAGAGATGTACAGTAACCACAAGGAATGCTAATGCTATAGATTTAGTTGGGACAGGTAAGTGATTCAAAAAAAAAGAAAAAAAGAAAAGGAAAGAAAAAGAAAAGAGGAAGAAGAAAGAAAGGAAAGAAGGAAAGAAGAAAGAAATACAGAAAGAAGTAAAGAAGGGAAGGAAGGAGGAGAGACGGATAAAGGAGTAAGGAAGAAAACCAAAAAAAGAAAACTAGAAAAAAATCCCTCAGAGGAGAAAAAAATTCAGAATCCAGTGTTGCTACACTACAATATTTAAAATGTCATGTTTTCAACAAAATTTATGAGGGGCTCCTGGTTGGCACAGTCAAAAGAGCATGTGGCTCTTGACCTAAGGGTTGTGAATTTGAGCCCCACGTGGGGTGCAGAGATTACTTAAATAAATAAAACTTTAAAAAAATATGAAATGAGCAATGAAAATGGAAACTATGACCCAAAGACAGAATTTTAAAAAGTCATCAATAGAAACTATCTTTGAAAGAGCCCAGAGGCTGGATTCAGCATTAAAAACATGATGAAGCTGCTATTATCTGTATGTTCAAAGAACTGGAGATAACTATGTTTAAAGAGTTAAAAGAAATTATAGTGGCAATATTAAAAAAAATAAAGAATCTGAATAAACATAGAAAATACTAAAAAGGGGCATATGTAAAACCTAGAGTTGAAAAGTTCAATAAAGAAAACTTCTTAAAAACAAAACTTAGGGTAATAGTATGTAAGCACATTTGGAAAGGTAGAAAAGAAAATCTGTCAATTTAATGGCAGATTATTTAACTTGAAGGAAAGAGTGGGAAAAAAAGTAGAAGAAAAATCAAAACTTCAGAAAAATAACACATTTCATAATAGCCCCAAACTAGAAACAATCTAAGTGTCCATCATTTTGTGAATGAATAAACACAGTATTGTATATCCATAAAAAACAACATAATTCAGCAGTAAAAGAAATAAGCCACTGATACATGCTTCAGTATTTGAATGAACTTGACAATAATTGATAGATCCCTGTCCAGCAGCGATAAATCTATAGGAGTAAAAAAAACAGATTAGTGGTCATATGGAGCTAGGATTATGAGAGGATAGCTTGTAGATGTGAATGACCAAACCATTTTATGATAATGGGAATTTTGTAAAAGTGGATCTTTTATGTATAGTTGTCACATAATTCTATTAATTTACACTTCAATCTTATATATGTAAATCATCCTCTTGAAGCTTCAGAAACAACCGCATAGGGAAAACACATAGTCCTGTATCATAGAAGACTGACAAATTTGCAATTATTTCTTAATTCAGTAATTGGTACAGTAGGATGTTAGTTGATGGAATTATTTTCTGGTTAATCTCAATAATGAATGAAACTCTGGCATTTAAACAGTGGATCTTCTCTCTTTGGTTAAAACTCTTCAGTAAATCCTCACTGGATGTGTGATGAATTAGCAAACCTTCGTCAGATTCCAAGAGTTTAAATGATCTGACACATCATGCCTATACTGCAGCCTCATCTCAAAACATGCTAGGTGCTTATTCTCTAATCAGTTGAGTTTTTATTTCAGGAGGAATGTCAAATGCTTTCCCAACTCAGCAGTTTCATGATTTTTGTTTCACTATTCGTTTTGCTAACTCCAATTATATTTCAGTTGTTTTCTTAGATGTGTCTAATTCAGAGAGATTATCTCTGGCCCATTCTGGCACCCAGCACTCTACAGTACATCCTCTCCATTACTGTGTTTATTATGTTAGTCCTATTTCTAATATTACAAAGAACTTTTCCTCTATATTCATTATCACAATTAACTATTTTATATTTCTTTGTAGCTGTTTTATCTCTCCTCTTCTTTCAAAACTGTAAGATTCATAGTATGGAGACCATACTTCTTTGATCAGTGGTTTTCACGTTGTGCTCTTTAGACCTGAGGGGTCACAAAGATCCTTCCATGAGATAGGGTCAGTATTACCATAAAATAATTAAGAAAGGGGAGTCTTGCTGGCTGAGTCAGTAGAGGGTGTGACTTCTGATCTCTGGATCATAAGTTCAAGCTCTAAGTTGGGTGTAGAGTTTAAATAAAAAAAAAATATTTTCGATTTTATTTGGTTTTTCATTGTGCTGACACACTTGGATTAATTGAGTAAAGCAGCAGTATATAAAGCTGCTGGTTTCTTACTACAAATGAAGACAAATTCTATTATTAATCACTCTGTTCTTTACCACTTCACATATAAGGGGGAAAAACTGACAGATTCATTTAATAATGTCTTTGATATAACAATACAATTGTTAATTTTGTTAAATTCCATCTCTTTAATATTCTGTGGTCAAAATGTGAAGTATATATAAAGTACTTCTGCTGTATTCTGGAATACAGTGGTTTCTATCAGGAAAAGACCATATGATTGAGTTTCTGGCTGCTCTAGCCACTTTTCTCACGAAATGCCATTTTTTGACTGAAAGAATAGCCATCAGATGGGGGATTACAGTTATTCAGATTTTGATATTTGGAAAACATTCTCTAAAAACTGAATAAAGTGATCCTCTCACTTCAAAAAAAACAGTGATAGCATCTGTTGCGATATTATTTGAACTTCCAAGTGAAAGTCAGAATTTTAAAATCTTGTATCCATCATTGTTAGCTTGATAAGCTTCCCAATTATTAAAAGTACTCTAATATAAAATTAATGAATGTAATATTTACAGTGTATAAGGAAATGTGTATTTGGAGATCTGCATAACTCAGGAAAACAGTATTTTACAAATGACCAATGCAAAATTCTACGAAACTATGCATGAGAAAAAATAATCATTCAGAGTCCATGCTAGATAGTTACTTTGACTTTAATGTGACTGTACAGAAAGTTCATTGAAATGGTATGAAAATTCACATTGTGACTACTATTAAAAAACTACTAGTTGTCAAGTTTGGGAGTAGTATCACAGCTAAGCAATGCTGAGATAGAAATTTGATATAAGTATTAAAAGATAGAAAGTCTCAAATCAGCAATCTAGTTTCCTATTTCAAGATCCTAGACAAAAAAAGGGGGGGAGATATAAACCCATAGCAAATTGAAAGAATAATAAGAGCAGAAATCAGTGAAATTGAAAATAGAGAACATAAAAATCAATAAAACGAATAATTGATTCTTCAAAAAGTTTGACAAAATTGAAAAACCTCTACAAGACAAGAAAAAAGCAGAAAAGACAAATTAATAATGTCACAACAGAACAAAGAGTATAACTACAAACCTTGCAGGCATCATAAAGAGAGTACTACCAATTAAAAATAAAACCCAAAACAAAAAACTCTATACCCATAAATTAGACAATTAAGATGAAATTGACCAATACGTCAAAAACCACAAGATACCACAAGTAACTCACATAAATTGGGTCATTTTAATAGTGCTTTAATAATTAAGGAAATTGAGTTAATTATGATAAACTCCTGAACACAAATTTGCAGGCTCAGGTGGTTTGCCTGGAGAATTCTACAAAATACTTAAAGAAGAATCAACATTTATTCTACATACTGTCTTCCTGATAATAGAAGAGTAAGAAATATCTCTTTTTTTTTAAAGATTTTTATTTATTTATTTGACAGAGAGAGTGAGAGAGAGAGATCACAAGTAGGCAGAGGCAGGCAGAGAGAGGGGGAAGTAGGCTCCCTGCTGAGCAGAGAGCCCGATGCGGGGCTTGATCCCAGGACCCTGAGATCATGACCTGAGCCGAAGGCAGAGGCTTTAATACACTGAACCACACAGGCACCCCAAGAAATATTTCTAAATTTATTTTATGAAACCAATATTATCCTAATACCAAAATGAGACAAAATCAGTATAAACAGGCAAAACTACTGATCAGGGCGCCTGGGTGGCTCAGTGGGTTAAAGCCTCTACCTTCAGCTCAGGTCATGATCCCAGGGTCCTGGGATCAAGCCCCGCATCGGGCTCTCTGCTTGGCGGGGAGCCTGCTTCCCCCTCTCTCTCTGCCTGCCTCTCTGCCTACTTGTGATCTCTCTCTCTCTCTGTCAAGTGAATAAATAAAATCTTTAAAAAAAATTAAAAAAAATTTTAACAAAAAAAACCTACTCATCAATATTACTTGAAGATATGGACATAAAAACTCTTTTTTAGAAATTTTTTTTAAAAATTTTAATTCCAATGTAGTTAGCATACAGTGTTACATTAGTTTCAGGGGTACAAAATACCTATTCAGCAGTTCCCTATATTACTCAGTGCTCATTTATATCACTTACACTTAATCCCCTTCACCTATTTCACCCATCTCTCCATCTACCTCCCCTCTGGTCACCATCTGTTCTTTCTAGTTAACAATCTGTTTTTTGGTTTATTTCTCTTTTTATTTCCTTTGTTTTGTTCTGTTTCTTGAATTTCACATAAGACTAAAATCATATGGTATTTATCTTTCTCTGACTTATTTTGCTTAGCTTTATATTTTCTAGTTTATCGATGTTGTTGCAAATTTCATTCTTTTTCATGGCTGAGTAATATTCCATTGTGTGTATATACATACACACATACACACACCTCTGTATATATAAACCACTTCTTCTTTATTCATTTATCTATCAAAAGCCACTTGTGCTACTTCCAGTTTGGCTATTGTAAATAATGCTACATAAATACAGGGGTGCCTATATCTTTCTGAACTACTGTTTTTGTATTTTGGGGTAAATAGTAGTATGACTACTGGATCATAGGGTAGTTCTATTTTTAGCTTTTATGAAGAATGGTCAAACTATTTTCCACAATGGCATTGCTAGTTTGCATTCCCAAGAACAGTACACAAGGGTTCCTTTGTCTCCACATCCTTGTCAATATTTGTTGTTTCTTGTGTTTTTTATTTTAGCCACTCTGACAGTTGTAAGGTAATGTCTCATGGTAGGTTTGATTTGCATTTCCCTGATGATCAGGGATGCTGAGCAATTTTCATGTGTCTGTTGGCCCTCTGTATATCCTCTTCCCATTTTTAATTGGATTATTTGTTTTTGGATGTTGAGTTGTATAAGTTATTCATATATAACCCTTTGTCAGAGCTGCCATTTGCAAATTCCTTCCCCCATTCAGTGGGTTGTCTTTTAGTTTTGTTGGTTATTTCCTTTACTGTGCAGAAGCGCTTTATTTTGATGTAGTCCCAATAGTTTATTTTTGCTTTTGGACACAAAAATTCCTTTTAAAAAAAAATTGATTGATTGATTATTTATTTGACAGAAAGAGAGAGAGACAGCAAGAGCAGGAACACAAGCAGGGGAGTGGGAGAGGGAAAAGCAGGCTTCCCACCGAGCAGGGAGCCCGATACAGAGCTCAATCCCAGGACCCCAGGACCATGACCTGCCAAAGGCAGACACTTAACCAATGAGCCACCCAGGTGCCCCTAATGAGCAGTTAAATTGCACCTGCAGCATGTTAACAACACTGGAGTTAAAATACCATAACCAATAGATAAATAAAGTACAATATTACTACATACCTATTAGAATGGCTAAATAATGAGAAGGTACAAACTGGATCACTTAAATATTGCTAGTGGGAATGTAAAATTAGTCTAACCAATCTGGACAATGTTGCAATAACTTAAAAAAAACTTTTAAAAAGTCATGCAATTATTATATGATACACCAATTCTACTCCTGGACATTTACTCCAGGGAAATGAAAACTTATATCCACGTGAAAACCTATATCTGAATGTTCATAGCTACTTTATTTACAATAGACCAATACTGAAAAAAACAAAAATGCCTGTTAGTAGGCAAATGGCTAAATAAACTGTGGCACATTCACATAGCTCAGCAATAAAATAAACAAAAAATAAAAAGAGAAGTCTTGATAATAAGACAATCTGAAAGAATTTTTAGAGAATTATGCAGAGGAAAGAAAGCCAATCTCCATTTTACATACTGTATGATTCCACTTATATAACATTCTTAAAATGTCAAGGTTACAGAAATAGATAACAGGCTAATGGTTTTCAGGGACTGAAGTGGAGGTGGGGGTAGGTAGAGAGTGGATGTGGCCTTAAAAGGATATAAGAGGGATCCTTGTGCCAATAGAAGTATTCTATATCTTGACTGTATCAATGTCCATATCCTGCGTATGATACTGTACTATCACTTCGGAAGTTCCTACCATTAGGGAAAAGTGGGGGAAGGGTAAATAGATCTTTTGACATTATTTCCTAAAACTGCATGTGATTCTGCAATTATCTCTAAACAAAATATTAATTAGTGTTCTCAGTTTTAATTTTGAATACATTATGTCTTTGGTGGAATAACTCACATATAAAGCTCTTAGGAGTGTTCATTACTTTTTTAAGAGTAGAGAGTCAAGAACAAAATGTTTGAAAACTACCGTTCTAGATTACTCAGCACTATAGTACACCTCCCATTAAAAGCCTAGTACAAAATGCATAATATATGTTGAATGAGCATATAATTTGAAAATGGCTATATGTAGGGAAAACATTTAACAAATTAGGATAATAATTAACTAGGAGAGCCTGATGTTTGGTTGTTCAGATTTCTGTAACTTGCTGGAATTTTAAATAATTTTAGAGTCTAGTACTCAGGCTGAAAGTTCAAAAAGCTGATTTTATCACTTCATCTAATAGATGCATGAATAATGCAATGGTAGGACAACACAAATTTTAGGAACTTTAAAGAATATCTTTTTTGCAATATCAAAATGTACTAGTCAGGATAGGCTTTGTTATGCTGTGGTAGAAAGTAGGCTTACAGTTTCAGTAATTTAACCAATAAAGGTGTATTCGTCCTTCATATTAAGGAAACAGACTTGCAGAACCTGCATTATCTGGAAAGTTGCTAGTTTAAGGCTGGAGGAAGGGGTATGACAACCTATGTATCATTTCTTGAAGTTCTGGTCCAGAAGTGACACATATGTCTCACATATCATTTGCCAAAATATCACCTAACTATGCCTTAGTTACTTCAAGAAGGCAGAAAAATATATCCCTACTACGTGTTGTGTAAAAAAGTAACGGAAAGTTAATAAATTGAACCAATATTCACCACAGAGCATTCCAAATAATTTAAATTGGCAGCTACCAAATTGCTGTTAAATGAGGATCAGCACAAAATAATCTGAACTAGCATCAGGGATTTTCATTAGGCAGTGATAGGGCAACAGGATTCTCTTCCTTTTGTGGAAAATTTAACACTGTAATACAGAGATCAATAAATATTGAAAAGTAATATTCTCAAAATCTTGCCATTTGCAATGGCTTGAATGGAGCCAGACAGTGTAACGCTAAGTGAAATAAGT
>JAQQSY010006322.1:0-11117 GCA_028646535.1 Procyon lotor | reverse complement strand
CCCAGGCGCCTCCGTCTTTGTCTTTGTTTAAATAGCAATGCCTTTGTAATTATTTGTGTACGTGTGAATACTTTTGTGTAATTGCAGCTGGTAGTGGTTCACTCTGACCTGTCTGGGCTGGCTGCCAGGGGTTCTTTAGTTGCAATCTGTTATTACCTTTTCCTTAGTCTTCTCTTGTTCTTTTCCACAACGTGTAAACAGGGAGGTCGTGGCTTGGGTATTTACAATCCTGTGCTCGGTGTGAACGCGCTCTTGGACCTGTGGTATGCCGTGGTTCGTGTGTGTCTAATTGTGAGCTCCTTGGGAACTGAGAGCGTGTCCTGTTTATAGCAGAAGACATCATGGGGCGCCCATCTGTGGGAAAACGAGGCAGGCGAGAGGCAGGGTCCTGTCTCTGGGAATGTGCGGTGTCACTGGGGACAGAATTTCATTTCGTTCTAGTTTCTTCATTTTCACCATGACCAGCAGTCATTCAGGCTCAGGGCCACCGGCCAGGACAGACCCGTCAATTAGTGGCACTTGCTTAAAAACTTACGGGGAGGGGCACCTGGGTGGCTCAGTCGTTAAGCGTCTGCCTTCGGCCCAGGTCAGATCCCAGAGTCCTGGGATCGAGCCCCGCATCGGGCTCTCTGCTCGGCGGGAAGCCTGCTTCTCCCGCTACCATTCCCTCTGCTTGTGTTCCCTCTCTCGCTGTGTTTCTCTCTGTCTAATAAATAAAATCTTTAAATGCTCTCTCTCTTGCATTCTCTGTGAAATCCGAGGTATTTAGGGCTAACGGTGTATATGCCACGCAGGAACATAGGACCGAGATGCCACCCTGGGATCTCACCTTCTCCTCCCTCCTGCTTCTCCGTCTGTGTGGGTTTCTCTGACTTTGCCCACACTTACAAATGACCTCCGTTGGTTTCGGCAAGAGTGATTCTGCCGCTGCTTCCATTACATGGATTTGTCCAATGGCATATCCATGAGTTCATTCATCCGCACATTTATCCAACTAACACGGGCCTGGGGATTAATCACAAACGTGTGTAACACATGAGCCTACTGCCACAAGTTGCAGTCCAATCCCAACATGGACCGAAAAAACAATGGCGGTCTCTGGTACTTTGGGAGTTGGTGTGTTGGCTGGAGCACTTTTGTCACGGCTAGACTTCTTCAGGTATATTCTTGGCACGTGTCAGACTTTGGAATAATGGTGATAGAGTGGGAGTGGAAATATCAACCCTTCTCTTTCTCCCTCTAGCCATAGATTTGTCCCCAGTCTCCATAGTCTGGTCTAGGATCCTTTCCCCACGGGTTATGTTCTCTCATTCAGTTAATGGTTGGTAGATGTCTGCCTCTAGTACCCCAAAGAATAAGGAGTAGAAACAAATGCCAGCTCTGTTTAATGGAGCTGACTTAAAAAAAAATCTATCTCACCTTAATTTTTTTGGTGGGTGGGGTGGTTAATGTTCTTGATATAATATACACACAACAGAATTCATGCATTTTAAGTGTCCTCATTGATGACTTGGTGACAAATGCGTAGAGTTACATAACTAACCACCATCACATAGAACATTTACGAAGATGACTTCATTTTACGCTGGTGGAAAATTCATTTGTTACCTCAAGTGAGATGCTGTATGATGGGCTTTGCATG
Organism: Procyon lotor; assembly: GCA_028646535.1. Lineage (NCBI taxonomy): Eukaryota > Metazoa > Chordata > Mammalia > Carnivora > Procyonidae > Procyon > Procyon lotor. Next base: position 9,475 of record JAQQSY010006322.1, on the reverse strand, counting down.
TATTATTTTATTGAAAGCCTGTTGGTAAAGACTTTTTCTTTCCAGTTTTATTGAGGTATGATTGGCAGCATTGTGTAAGTGTAAGGTGTACCGCATAATGACTTGACAAATATACTTACGTATTTTGAAATCATTACTGCAATGTAGTTGACACCCATCTCCTCATATAGTTAAAGTTCCTTTTCTTCTAATGAGGCATTGTAGGCTACGCTCTTAGCAACGTTGATGTATACCATATAGCAGTGGTAATTGTGGTCGTCAGGTTGTATAGTAGCATCCCCAGGACTTCGTTATCTCACAACTGGACCTTTGTACCTTCTGACCATCTTCATCCGATCTCGTACCCCACCTCTGGTAACCACAAATCGGAACTCCTTTCCTATGAGTTGTTTTTTCCTCTTTAGAATCCAGCTATAAGTGAGATCATTCTCTCTTTGCCTTTGACTTATTTCACGCAGTGTAATGCCCTCAAGGTCCAACCAAGGTCCATCCATGTTACTGCAAATGGCAGGAAGGTTTCCTTTTTTTTAAACGGCGGGATACTGTTCCACTCTGTGTCTTATGGGACAGAGGTGGATCTTATGGCCATCCTTACCTGCAACAAAGGTAAAAATGGACTTTTCTACTTTCTTGAGGGAGTTACTGAGAGCTGGGGGTATATATTGGTGAGCCTTCCAGCACCAAGTTGGGAAATCTGCGCATTTTCTTTCCACCACCTTGATGCCTTATAACCAACACCATTAATGGTTTCTTGTGTTCTGTGCATTTGAGCTGGCCGAGCTGAAAATTGAAGCGTGCTAGTTTCAGCCACCTTGAATGAAACTCTTGTCCTGTGTGGTCCCATCATCTGACTGTGGCATCCAGGGACTCCCCGCACCCCCCAGGGTAGCTTAGGTTCCCGCTGCCGTGCATAAGTAACCCGTTTGGAGTTCTTTGTGCTTACAGCTGACCCCTGCTCAGAGAGAGCTTGGAAGGCGTTGCCACAGCATCGTTGTTTCCACGTTGCCGTGGAAAAATCCGAGTCATAGCTGGTGCTGTCTTTCACGTAGGCACAGGGAACGTCCAGTTGTAGGTCAAACAGTAGGGCTGAAAACACAAAATACGATCTAGTAAAGGCAACCCAGCTCCTTCTCAGGGGTGGTAGAGAAAGGTGATCAGGAAGAACAGCACCGGAGGGAGAAGGAAGGAGGAAGCCACATGGCCTTCTTTGTATCACAAGAATCTGACAACGTGGCGGGACTAACGTGTTGCACTGCGCTCCGACCTGGGGAGAGGAGCCCTAGAAGCCTGGGGATTCGAGTCTTGCTCCTGTTCACAGATGAGATAAAAGGCAGACCTTTCAGCAGCTGCTGGTGTCCCAACTGTGGCTTTGCCACTTCACCCTCTTTACAGCCTTCCCCCCACCTCCAGCCGCCACGCCTCCCCGTCGGGACTCGCTCCCATAGCATCTCACCCCACGTGACTGCCTTACCCTGTTACAATGCTGTGTCTGCTTCCCGGTGACCTTCCGAGGAGCACATCCCTCGTCGTTGGCTGCTGCTGACACAACCCTTGCTTTTCTGGGTTTTCGCCGCTCCCTCTCTGCTCCTCCCAGGGTAAAATATTCATGATCGGAAACTCTGCTTAAAAGCCAAGGTTACTCATCGGGACCCCGCCCCCACCGCCACCCCAGGAGGCGAGGAGATTTATGGCTCGACAATTCTCATTTCTAGAAAACGCTAAAACAAACCTTTTTTGCTTGAGTGGGACTCCGTGCTCTTGCTCATGTTACCGTGCGGAGGTCCAGACCCTGCAAGAAGGAAGGATGTCCCCGACTGTGTGGTTGTGTCGGGAGGGAGGAGCGCGTCCTCTGTCTTCCCCACACCTCTCCCTGATTCCTTTCTCCTCTGGGTGAAGTTAATTGCCATTTTTCTAACCAGAGAGCCCTTCCTGTTCACCGTTTCCCATGCTTTCTTTCTGGGAAGACCCCTTCCTGTCCCTCACTGCTTAGACTCACGGTGATGGAAAACCCCGCCACCATGGATAAGCTCCCTGGGCACCAGGGACCCCAAGGCTCACACGTACCGACTTCCATTTCTCTGCCCCTCTGCTTTACCTTTGCTCTCAACACAGAAAGAATTCCTTTGGCTCTTCGGCCTCATGTTTGCATTAAGTGCTTGCCCGCCTGTGTGAGGGGTGGACACTGTGCCCACGCTGAGGCTCGGAGGAACTGGACAGCCTGGCAGTGGAGAAAGAGGATGCATTTGGGTTGGAAATGTCCCACCTGGGTACAAAAGAGGCTTAGATATCCTTGCTTATTTATAGTTTAAAATTTCACCCAGGCTCAGCCCTCTTTCCCTTTTCCCTACCCGAGTAGACAACTATTCCCATATCATATTGGTATCTATCCCATTTTCCAGTCCTTTGCAAATTCTAAAGTAAAGACCAAGCACTTTGAGCAGGCATTAGCGTGTCCAAGAGCCTTTTTCATGAGCGTCGTGTGCCCGATATCTTTACCTTCATCTAGAAATCCCAAAGAGAAATGCCATCACACGTCTTTACCATACTTTGACATCCCATCTGTGTGTGTGTGTGTGTGTGTGTGTGTGTGTGTGTGTGTGTGTATGCATGCAGTCTCCACACTGGCTCATATGTAGGGGGATGGCCAGTTTTCCCTCCAATTCGAGAACATTTCAGAGGCAGGTGATGGACTTTGTCGATGTGTGTGTTGTACGTGCCCTCACCAGAAACTTCGAGAATGGAGCTTCTTGGAAATACTCTTGTCCACCATATACTAGGGTTGGGAGCTGCAGAAGCTGACAGATTCTCTTAAGGTCCTGATACAGCCCGGTGTACTGTTTCCCCCTCCAGGCACCGGGACGTTTGGACGGGTGCAGCTGGTCAAGGACAAGACGGCCAAGCATTTCTTTGCTCTGAAGGTCATGAGCATCCCCGACGTCATCCGCCTAAAGCAGGAGCAACATGTACACAACGAGAAGTCGGTGCTGAAGGAAGTCAGCCACCCCTTCCTGGTCAAGCTGTGAGTCCCTCCCCGCTGCTCTCTCTCGGTCCTGACCCTCTCTGAGATGCCAAGGTGGGTGGAGTGAGGTCACAGCTGACCCTCAGGCTCGCCGGGTCCAGGGAGAAAGGTGCCGTTGGGACCAGTGCCTCCACCTGGGCTTTGCTCCCTTCCTGGGTGAGCAGAACATACATAGGGGCATGGATGGTCCCACCAGACACTCTGTTCCCCTCGTCCCCGTCCGGGTCACCGTCACCAGCTCCTCATCATTCATGTGGGCCACACTCCTTGGGTTTCTCCTGGACGACTGTGTATCTCCATTTAGATGCACCACAGATGTGTCCAGTTGAGGGTGCTCCACACTGAACAAATAAATCCCTGTCTCCCACCCTGTTTACTAGTAGAGGGTAAGACCATTCTGCACCCAGGTGCCAGGGATGGGAGGCCTAGATATGGCTCTCTTTCCCCATCCACTCTGGGTGCCTTCCCACCGGGGTCCATGTCTCCCCTCTGCCATTTTCTTCTCATTCCTTCTCATTCCCGTCCTACAGTCCCTGCCTGAGCTGGGGCCCCTTGTCTCTGCCCTGATGCTTGATCCTGGCCTCCCCCGTGGTGTTGCCCTGGGATCCTTGCTTCCTTCCAAGGCGTTCTTTGTCTTCCAGCCATCGTGGTCCTCCCCAGATACCTGTCCGATGACCTTAGTTGGTACCTACAGACCCACAGGGAATGATGGTGACCTCAGAATCCAACCCCGGCCACTTAGGGCTCATCGGGAATGACCTCTGGGTTTACCTTCTGCTTGCTCTCCCTTTCCCTCCATCCTGCGGTCTGTCGTCTGATCTCAGAAAGCCACCTGCAGTAGAAGGGCTCAGGTGCCATCCTGTGGTCACTCCCCGTCTCTCGAGGGCCACCCGTCCCCTGCAGTGCCTCCTTCCTGTGTGTCTCCCCACCGGGGATCCCTCCCACTGGACCGATTCTGCCCTTTTTCTCTGATACACCTGTCTGCACGCAGAGACAGGAGCCCTTGGTCACAGCTCGGGAACGTCTTCTGTGCACACAGACTCTGGGAAGGACGCTGCTAAATGCACAGCGGCCCCAGCCCTCCCGTCCTCCAAGCCCGAAGCGGCGTCTTGCCCAGAGTCCTGACTCTGTTGCATGTTTAATGAGGAGGAGAAACGAATAGGCTGAAGTTTTTTTGGGTTTTACTTTCCTTTTATGGAGCTGCTGGTTATCTTGTGCTGATAAGGAGGGGTCGGGTGCGTCTCGGGGTTTCAAGTCATGGGAACAATAATAGCCGTAGATTCCGGGACTCAGCATTGTTCACTCACCACGTGTGAATTCTCCCATTTGGTCCACACTGGAACAACAGTTAGAGAAACGAGCGCATTGGATCTTCCTCTGGAATTAAGAAAAGCTTCTACTGATGTCTCTCGGAGGAACTAAACTAGTGATTCTGAGGAGGATCTTTAGCTCGCTAGGGTTTTAGGTACACATTGTCTGCCGGAAATCCTTTACGATATTACCAGATTGTGGTCACGGGTCTCGGGCTCCCTTCCCAAGGCGGTGAGTCTCAAGCCAACGGCTCCGTGGTTGAGAAGACACGACGACCATGTGTTGACACCTGATGGACTCCAGATGGGCTTTGCGATTTGAAAACTGGAGTGCAGGTCCCAGTCAAGTGCAGTCTTTTCATATGTCAAGTTCAAGGAAGGGTGTGCCTGAGAAGCAGGAATCTTTCCTTGTCATTAAATCTATGTGGAATTTGAGGAACATTGAGATAGTCTTCTTAGAGGGATTATCCTCACAGGTTTTGGGAAAATGTGATAGGACCTCATTTAAAAATCTGCCTACTGATTTTGATCCATTTTTTATTTTGTCCCCCTACAGTACTGAGATAGTGCACCAAATGAGGCATGTTGTCATGTCTGCTCTTCTGAAATGCTCAGAATCTGGGGAAATTATTACCAACATTGGATCCTTTGAAGACTTAATAGTGATATAAATTTCCAGGTGATCTTTATCCAAAAATTATGGAAAATAAGTTTGTCCACTTGGGTTGCCATGACTCAATACTGTGGAGTAGGGAGCTTAAACAAGACACATTTGTTTCCCATAGTCCTGGAGCCTGGGATTCCGAGATCCAAGCAGGGCTGAGGCTGGGAGTCTGAGATCCAGGCGGGGCTGAGGCTGGGAGTCAGAGATCCAGGCGGGGCTGAGACTGGGAGCCTGAGATCCAGGCAGGGCTGAGCCTGGGAGTCTGAGATCCAGGCAGGGCTGAGGCTGGGAGTCGAGATCTAGGCGGTCTTGGGGCTAGTTCCTTTGAGGCCTTTCTTCTGGGCGTGTAGAACCCGTGTTCTCCCGTGGTTGTCCCTCTGTGCATGTCTTTGTCATCCCCTTCTCTTCTTCTTTTGAGAGAAAGAGACACCACAAGCAGAGGAAGAGGCAGAGGGAGAGTCCTGTGGGATCAGGGTGCACCCTACTGACCTCATTATACCTTAATCCCCTCCTTAAAGACCCCATCTCTAAATACAGCCCCATTCTGAGGTCCTGGAGTTAGGACTTCAACATGTGAATTTTGGGGCGATATAATTCAGCAGTAACACCTGCTTAGTGATTTGCCAAGAGTCGACTCCTCAGAGCACGTGGACCATATTATAATATTCTTCTGGCACTTGGTTTTTTCTGTGTGTTCTCACTTGAATGACCAGGTGTGCCTATACACTGGTTATAAGTTGAGCTATTGAAATCAGGCTCTGGAAAATTCTCTGGACATAGCACAGAGGGCACACTGTTTCCGGATGGGAGCCACAGAGTGTCCAGGTCCAAGTGATGAAGGACACGTATTAGTGGGCAAAGACCATCAGTGAAGAATGTATTGAGTCCCCTAACTGCGCAGTTTGTCTTGTGGATGGGGGTCACCTCACCCAACACCCTGCTTCCCATATGATCTGGAAACACGGAGCAGGTTTCGCTTGCGTTGCTTGAGGCCACATGGAACGCTGATGATTCCAGGTATCAAGCTGAGCGACGGCTTTTTGGGCTTTCAAGATGAGTGACTTGGCAAGTCCGCCGATGGCCTTATCCGAGTTCAGTATGTGAGCTGCTGCTGTTGTATTTTTGAGGAGATGCCAGGGCATTCATTAAATGCTCATTTAAGAACACATTCTGTTCGTGGAGAAAGCCATTCCGAAGGCCAGCTCCGCCCATGGAGATAATTTTAGAAGAACTGAGTAACTTACTGTCTGGGGTGCAGAATGAAGATTTCCGTGGGACAGAGGCTCGGGGTCTGCCCAAACCCCAGCCTCCCATGTCTGCTTCTTGCCCTCTGGGTGTTTAGAAATTGCTGGTGTCGTACACTTGCTTGACCTCAGAACAGGGTTCTCTGCTTTGGCACCATTGATATCGGGGGACCAGATCATTCAGCGTGGTGGCGCTGCTCTGTGTAATGTAGGAAAGTTAACAGCATCCCCACGCTTCCCCCACTCAGGCCAGTAGCATGCTGTCACCAGTGTTGACAACCGAAAATGTCTCTAGACATTGACCAAAAACCTCCTAGGGGGTGAAATAGTCCTCAGTTGCAGACGAATGCTATAGCGCGATAGACAGATGCCAGATAGCAATACTCGGAGAGGTTGGATGGAAGGATGGAGAGATACATGTGTAGTAGATGCGATGGATGGATGGATGGAACAAAGGAAGGCAGGCAGACAGGGTGGACAGATAGATAAGAATAGATGATAGATAAATGACCCATAGAGTTTTGATATAGACAGATGATACAGACAGATGATATAGACAGATGATAGATAATACATACATAGATGATAGGTAGGTATAGATATGATAGATGTATGGATGGATAGATAAATATGGATGGGTGGATGAATAGATAGAGTGAATGGATAGATGGATGAATGGATGGCTGGATGAATTGGTAGATAGACAAAGGGATGGATGGATAGATGTATGGATGGATAGATATGGATGGATGAATGAATAGAGTGAGTGGATAGACGGATGGATAGATGGATGATAGGTAGGTAGATAAATATGGATGGATGGGTAGGTATGATGGATGGACAGATGGATGGATGATGGGTGGATAGGTAGATAAATATGGATGGATGGATATGATCAATGGATGGATGGATGGATGGATAGATAGAATGGATGGACAGTTAGGTGGATGGATGGATAGATAGATGGTTGATAGGTAGATAAATATGGATGGATGGATAGATATGATGGATGGACAGATAGGTGGATGGATGGATGGATGATACGTAGGTAGATAGATACAAATGTACATACCTAGACAAATAGATATAGAGGGAATCTCCTATGCTAAGGCAAGTTTCCCCTCACGTGAGCACTGTTAATATCTGGGGCTAGATGACTCTCTGATGGGGGGCATTCTGGGCACTGGAAGGTGCTGAGCAGCATCTCTGGTCTCCACCCAGCACATACCAGTAGTGCTCATTGTGACAACCAGAAATGTCTCCACATTGCTGAGTGTACCCTGGAGGTCACCGTCACCCTGTTGAGAACTGCCTCCCTTGGGAGATTGACTGCCACAAACCCAGTTCACATCAAGGTGATGGGTAAACCAGAAGTCTGGCTGTCAGCGTCCAGGAGGACGGAAGTCTGGGGAGGGTTAATTTCCCTACACCATCAGTAGGAATCGTCACACCTAGAGGGAGCTGTTGTTTGTATAGGGCAGCTGGCCTGGTGAGACACAGCTCAAGGACATCAGCTCCATGCCACCATCTCTGCTTGGGGAGACACCTTGTGAGGGCTGGGCAGTGAGGCCAGGCTGCCCTCTGGTCCTGTATGTGCAGGGAGCATGAGTTGTCCACTCATGAGCTGACTCTCTGAGGCCCCCTCCACATATCCTCCTTCTCCACCATGACTCACGATGTACCCCAGTGGGGTTGTTAAAATGGCTTCCCATATGGTGTCTCTGAGTCCTCTTTCTGCAACGCTGTGAGACTAGTTGAAAATTAAGATATGAACGTGTGTCTCAGCCCAGAACTGTTCCGTGACTCTTGATGGCAACTGCGACAGGTCAGGGACTGCAGGACACTTGTCTCCTGCCCGCTGCCCACTTCTTCGTGACTAACCATTGTGGTCCTTCATGCTCGCCATGTTCCCCATGGTGGACTCACCATGTCACCCTCCTGCCCCTTTCTCTGCCCAATGCCAGTGCTTGCCTCTAGCGTTCTCGAGTCTCCCTCCTAGAGCAGTGTCAGACCTTCCTCCTCGCCCAGATTCCTGCTGCACCAGGAAGTGTCCAGCCAGACCTGGCCTGGGTGAACCCCTCCTCGAGACCTCTCGTGTCCCTACTGTGTACCACCTGCAACAATATGGCCTGGTACCTGTATTTCAAATAGAGTGTCAGTGAAATTATTAATTCTGAGAAGTCAAGTTAAACCAGGGAATAGCTGCCTTAAAAAAATTTGGAGAAGTCCACGATCCTCTAAGAAATGTGGGAGAAGTGCATATTGTCCCTTGGGTGGTAGGCACATTCTTCATACGTGTGTGATCATGTAGGGAATTCAGCATTATTAAGTAGTTAATGCATAGCTGCCCACCTCCCATGTGCTGAGTTTCTTCCTGGGAGGCGAAGTTCTTGAGGTCTGGCCTTCTGAAAGCTACATGGGAGCTGGCGTCCGTGCAAACAGACATAAATAGTAAAGTTCTCATAGGGTGCCGTGGAGGGACACCGGTGTGAGTCTTGGTCATCCTCCTAAGGAGCCCAGGGAAGTCTTGCACACCGACTCGTAGAGAGGAACCTTCCCCAGACCCTCCTCCTCCATCTCTCCTGTGAGCATGCATCCTGCTAGAACACAAACCCACGGAGTTAGGATCTTACTCTCTGTGCATAGAAAGGTGTCTACACAATGGCAGGTGTTCAAACTCAAGGATGTCCAGTGTGGGGAAGGGAGGGAGCATCTTGGGTACTTTACACCCCAGGCTCCAGACAAGGAGAACGAAGAGGCACAGTTTCAGGAGCAGACTCCCATGATCAGAGGGGCTGCCAAGTCTGAAATCTGGGGGATTGGCCAGATGTTTGGAAACGCAAGTGAGAGCTGTTGTTTCCTTCTTGAATCTGAACTCTCCAGAACTACCTGGGAAGCTGGTGACTCAGGCACATTTTTTTGTTTGTTTGTTTTTTTAAACATTTATTTGACAGAGAAAGAGAGAGAGAGATCATAAGTAGGCAGAGAGGCAGGCAGAGAGAGAGGGGGAAGCAGGCTCCCTCCTGAGCAGAGAGCCCGATGTGGGGCTCAATCCCAGGACCCTGAGATCATGACCTGAGCTGAAGGCAGAGGCTTTAGCCCACTAAGCCACCTGGGTGCCCCTAAGGCACAGTTTTTATATGGCAGTCGGATCCAGAGGCAAAATTCTCTCTTCTTGGGAAACTTCACATTTTTCATGTTCTTTTTTTTTTTTTTTGAAGGTTTCATTTATTGAGAG
>JAQQSY010006321.1:0-11117 GCA_028646535.1 Procyon lotor | reverse complement strand
ATAGTATTTGCAAACCACATTTCTGACAAAGAGCTAATTTCTAAAATATATAAAGAATGATCACATTCAACAGTAAAAAACTAAACAATCCAATTAGGAAATGGGCAACAAATATGGTTATTTCATCAAACAAGATAGATAGTTTGTTTCATCAAACAAGATAGTTTGTTTCATCAAACAAGACGGCAAATGAGCCCGTAGCGAGCCGCACCCCAAACCGCAGGCGAGACCACCGCACACCCGTGAGAACGGCTACAGTACACAACCGCGGCCACCCCCAGGGCTGGCGAGGATGCGGAGAAGTGGGTGACGCGCACGGCCGGCGGGAATGCAGCAGGGGCAGCCACCCCGGGAAACAGCCTCGTGGTGTCTTGATAACTAAACGTGCGCATCATTTAGAGAAATGAAGATTTACGTCCTCACAAAAACCTGTATGTGATTTTATTTATTTTAACTGCCCCAAAGCAGAAGCACCTCCCACCCCAACTGGTTAAACAGTCACAGGACGTGGGACGTGTGCAGCAGCGACCGGGAAAGAAGTGCTCAGCCAGAAAGCGGACAAGATGACTGATGCGCCCGACAGCCTGAGGAGCCTCCCGAGACCCGGGCTCAGCGGAGCCAGTCAGTCCCCAAAGAGTACACACTGCAGGCGTCCGTTACCTAACAGTCTGGAAACGAGAGGGTTTCAGGAGTGGAGAGCAGACTGCCGGTCTCCAGGGTGAAGGAGGGGGAGGAGCAGGAGGGCAGTGCCTGTGGCCTGGGGCACAACGTGGGGATGGGGGGGTTGCAAGGTTCTGTATCAGCGGCAACATCCTGGTGTTGGGGAAACTGAGGAAAGGGTGCACGGAATCCCTCTGTGTGACTCCTGACAACTGCTCGTGAATCGAGTTACCGCAAATAGGAAATTTAATTAAAAAACAAAAGCAGCTGCTTTGAACCAAGGCAACTCTCAATTCACAGAAGAGAAAGGGAGCCAAATACTTCCTCAGATAATTCCAACAAAAGAACAAGCCTGACACTGTGATGAGACTGAAGTTATAAAACATCAGAGTCAGACAGCAAAAACTCACGGGCTCCGAGACACGGAAAGTATTTCGACTAAGTCCCTGGCTTGGATGCTAAGTCCCAGCACCCCTCATTCCTTCACCACGGCCCCACTCCCACCCTCACCTGCACACTCACACCCTCACCTGCACACCCACTCACACCTGCATCTACACACCCACTCACACTAACCCACACACCCACTCACACCCTAACCTACACACCCACTCCCACCCTCACCTGCACACTCTCACACACCCACACACCCTCTCATATTCACACCATTACCTACACACCCACTCACACTCACCCACACACCCGCTCATGGACATATGCTCACCTGCTCACTCTCACCTCTACACTCACCCTCACATATGTACCCATCTCCTTATACACACATGGTCTCGCACTTGCACACGTACGGGTCTTTGCCGTGTGGTCCTGGGCGAGCAGGCGGAATGGCAGACACATCCCTTGAGAACCTCTAGTACCAACTTGGCCTTGGCTGTCCTGGGAGACGGGGCCTGGCCAGGGGGTGCCGCGTGCCATCACCATTCCACATAGCTCAGGGACCCTGGCTGTGGATGGCACGTCTGGGGGCACACGGAAGTACCCATGACTCTGAAAACTGCACACGGCCTCATACCCTCAGTCTGGGGTGGTGATGCCACTGTGCCCCCAAACAGCACAACCAAAAGGAAAAAGGACCCCAGCCCTTCCCATAAGGGTGGAGCCCAAGGCCCCAGGGCCCGTCCCATGTGCCCCTGGGAGGCACAGAGACTCTGCACCGATTCCCTCCAGGGCAGGTGGAAGACACTGGTCCTGGACACAGTGTGCAGAGGACACGGCCTCCTGATGGTCACATGCCATGGTTACCGACTGGCCGCCCGGCTGGGTGCTTTCACAGGCACATGTGGAGGGTATGTCTCACCACACATCACCAGTGACCTTCCAGAACTTCAAATCAGGCCGTCATCTCCTCGCTGACACTTGCGGGCATCTTCCCGTTACCCATGTAATCCCGCCCAGGCTCCTTCCCTCCCAGACCCCCGACCCCACTGCCTGCTTTCCTGGCCAGGCCTCTGCCTGCACCCAGTCTCTTCTGGGTTCTGTCCTCCCCGACTGCCCGGGCCCTGTCACCCTGCGGGCAGAGGACCCATGTACCCTCTTCCTTCAATACTGAATCCCCAGGTCCTAGAACCGCCCCAGGCCTACGAGACAGCAGAGTAAATTCAGGAGCTATTCAAAGGTCGGGTGAACACGAACACAAAGCACTGAGCTCTGAGCCCAGGTCCGTCTCCATGGCCTCACAGGACATTCTAAAATCAGAATTTCATGATTTCTAAACTTGGACACTCATGAAACATCCAAGATTCGCTTTCCACTCCTCGAAGGCTGTCCACTCTTCAGTCATTCACATGGTCACGGGGGGTCTGCTGCGGGCTGGACCGCGTAAGGGCATGGGGGGTGCCTGGGGCCCCAGCCCCATCTGTCCCCTCGGCCCAGGCTCTGCCCGATCTGTCAGCCTACAGCTCCCGCTGGAGGGTGGAGGGGACACTCAGAAACAACCGGGTCTTGTTGAGGCTAACAGAGGGGTGCAGAGAGACACTCAGAGGAGCCCCACAGAGGAGCCCACCAAACGAACAAGTGTCACCTCTTCTGAGTTTCCCAAGCACGGGGCTGCTCCTGTCCTCCCCCAGGTCGGGCCCGTGAGAAAGGCTTACTCAGTTTTCAATTAGTTTTCGATTCCATTAGTCTCTGATCTCTTTCGTTGTTTTTTCCCTTCTGCTTGCTTTTTCCTATTCTTGTTCTTTTCTTCTAGTTCTGAAGGTGGGATTATCGTCTGGAGACCCTTTCTCACGTTGGCAGTTCAGGCTACAGATTTCTCTGGAGGCCCTCACTCCCTTGCACCCGACAAGTCCTGGTAAATACGAGGATTCCTTTCTGTTCAGGACATTCTGCAGCTTCCTGCGATACTCCCTCTTCGACGAGCACATTATTTAGAGGTGTGGGTTTTGATTTTCAAGTATTTGGAAAAATTCTAGTTACTTTTGATTACTGAGTTCTAGTTTATTTCCACTCTGCTCAGGAAAGAAATGATTTCAGTTGCTTTAAATTTGTTAGTCTTTGGGGCTCCTGGGCGGCTCATTCGTTAAGCCTCTGCCTTCCGCTCAGGTCATGATCCCAGGGTCCTGGGATGGAGCCCCGCATTGGGCTCCTTGCTCAGCCAGGAGCCTGCCCCCCCCCCCACTTATGCTCTCTCCCTGACAGATAAATAAAATCTTAAAAAAAAAATTTGTTAGTCTTTTATGTTTTTACACAGAATACGTCCACCTGGCAAACGTTCTGTGTGCGCGTGGAGACGTGTACCCCCCCGCTGTTGGCTGGGGTATCCTGTCGGGGTCACTGAGACCCAGCTGGCAGACTGGGCCCGTCCTTAGTTGTCTGCCTGTCCCGCCGTTCCCGACAGGGTGGACTCGGGGCCTCCAACCCCAACCACGGCTCTGTCCTCCCCACCTTTCCACTCCTGTCGGTTTTTGTTTCAGGTTCCGGAGGTCCTGTCAGTACACGTTTGGGACTGACGGCCACTTGGCGAATCGGTCATTTTGTAGTGACATGATGTCCTCCCTTACCCCTGGTGATGTTCCTTGTCCTGAACCCACTTCATCCGATACTAATGTGGCCTCTCCGGCTGTCTTCTGAGTAGGGTTCATGTAACACATCTGCTGTGCTTTCATTGTAATCTAGTTCATGGGGTGTCTTGTTGACCGCACATAGATTGAGCTTTTTAAATACATTCTGATAATCTCTCTCCTTTATTTGATGTGTTTACACAATTTTTGTGTATTTGCAGATTGAATAATTATCAATCTAATGTATAGAGGTGTGTGTGCAATTTTGGAATAAGTTAGATCCGTGACTGGTTGCAAACATAACCCAGAGAGTTTCTGTGTCCCTCCCTCACTCCCACGTGAGGCGCTGAGCAGCCCTTCCCATAACAACGGAGCCCAAGGCCCATCACCAAGACAGGTGACACAACTGCGGTGCGCTCCCACAACAGTCACCTTGGTAAGACACCATGAACTGTACACACGCGCGTGTGTGTGTGTGTGTGTGCGCGCGCACGCCGGTCTGTGAAACCTTACCCCACCTTGGGTTCCTCTAACCACTTCCAAAGCAGGAGCACCACGGACCCCCGAGGCTCTCCCCAAGCCCAGCCCCAGGCAACCACTACTATTTTGTCATCCCAAGAGCTCTGCACGAAGCAGCCCAAACACACGCCGTGTCTGGAGACTGGCCTCTTCGGCTCCGCGCGTGGCCGCTCCCGAGGACAGCGGAGTCGGGCACAGCAGCGAGCGCCCTTCCCGCTGCCCAACGGTCTGGCCGCCCCGCCCCAGGGCCACCTGCGCTGCTGCCGGGTTTGGTCGCTTACGGATCACGCAGCTGGGAAGCACAGCGCGCACGTGCTTGTGTGACGCCCAGAAGCGTGGCTGCTGGGTGCAGGTCGTGTCTGCGGACCCTGGTAGGAAACGGGCACGGAGCCCAGCCGCTCCGTCCTCGCCAGAACCTGGGGCGTGTGCACTCGAGCCACTTTCACAGGCAGCAGTGGTACCTCGTTGTGGCTTAATCTGCTTTCCCTTATAGCTTCATGCGCTCATTTCCCATCCACTGACCCTGTTTGGAAATGTGCCCGAGTCGGTCTTCTGTCCATTTTCCACCCGGAGAGCTTGCTTTCTTGCCGAGGAGTCTAGAGCACTCTCCGCACAGCGGGGAGTCACACCCTTGCTGGAACGTGGTTTACACAGATCTCCTCTGAGCTCCTCACTTGTCTTCTCACATCTGGACGGGGTCACTCACAAAGAAAATGGCATTTTTAATTATGACAAAGGTCAATTGCTGAATTTTATCTTTTACGGATGTGATTCTTTCTCCTATGTGTTCCCCCAAAGAGTAGTTTTACGTTTTACATTCAGATATTTGATCCATTTTGAGCTAACTGTTGTATAAGCTACAAGGTTTACGTCGAGGTTTGTTTTGTTTGTTTTGGGTTTGCTTTGGTGTTTATACAGACAGATACCCAATAGTTTCACTGCCGTTTCTTGAAAAGATGGAGTGCAGTACTTTGCGCAGTAGATTGTTTTATTGTTGTTCACAGCCATGCGGGGGAGCCGGGCCCCGGTGAGTTTCATTAAGCATGTGCCCGTCTAGCCATCACCTCCACATCTTGATTCCCATACTGTTACCGTGTCCTCAAGTTACTCCAACTTTATTCTTTTCCAGAATAGTCTTGGATCAACTAGTTCCTTTGTGTTTTCACAATCTTGTTTCTATCTATAGACACCCCCACTAGGACTTCAACAGGAACAGCGTAACCCTACACACCTGTCTGGGAGACGCCAACGTCTTTGCTACAGTGAGTGTCCCAATGTGGGAACATCAGGTCTCTGATTTGGGGTTTCCTTGATGTCTCTCATTGGCATTTTGTAGTTTTCAGTATACAGAAGCCTGTGCATATTTTGTTAGACTCAGAGCAAGTATCTAACTGTTTGGAGTTCCTGTAAATGGTACTGGGCTTTGAATTCAGTTTCTGATGGCTCATTCGTGGTCTGAAGAACAGTCCTGACTTTGGCGTGCTGGCCTTTCATTCCTAAACAGGTGAACCTGCTTAGTGGTTCCAGGAGTTTCTTGTAGACTTAATGGAATTTTTGATGCAGGCAATCATGTCACCTGCAAACATAAGACAGGTTTATTTCTTCCTTCCACATCTGTCTGCCTTTCAATTCTGTTTCCTGCCGTACCGGCTGGTGGAAACTTGCAGCACGACGCTCAACAGAGTGGCGTGAGCCGACACTGCTGTGTTGCTAAGATTTTGGGGGAAGCATTAATCTCTCACCATTAACTATAATGTTAGTTGGTAGGTATACCTTATTCCATTTGTTTTAAAACAAAGTTTTATTTATTTATCTGAAAGTGAGAGAACGTGCACAAGCAGGGGGACGGGCAGAGGGGAAGGAGAGGGACAGGCAGACTCTGCTGAGCAGGGAGCATGGAACCCACCGTGGGGCTCAGTCACATGACCTCAAAATCGTGACCTAAGCTGAGACCAAGAACTGGACACTTCACCAACTAAGCCACCCAAGCACTCACAGCTTACTCCATTTTGATCAGAACCAAAAATTCATTCAATCTTTCATATTGATTAAACTGGCAAAACCTGTTTATAATCAGTACTACCTAGAGAGATTCTGATAAATTTTTAATTATCCTTTCTTAAAAGAATACTCAAATCAACAGAATTCTAGTAAAATAAATACCGTCAGGGGCACCTGGGGGGCTCAGTGGTGAAGCGTCTGCCTTCGGTTCAGGTCACGGTCTCGGGGTCCTGGGATCAGGCCCTGCATCGGGCTCCCTGCTTGGCGGGGAGCCTGCTTCCCCCCCTCTGTCTCTGCTGCTCCCCCCGCTCGTGCTCACTCACACACACTCTCCCTCTCAAATAAATACATAAGATCTTAAAACGAATACTGTGCTAACGAGACGCACGGCTGTAACGCGGCAGGGGCAGGGCCAGGGGCGGGACCTGCGTCGTCCGCTCTGACCCTGGGGACCTGCCCTGCGCTCCTGTGGCCAGGGCCGCGCCCACCGGTTCCGCGAGACCAGCAGGCGCCCGACAGTGAAGGACGAGCTGGCTCTGGAGCCCACGCCCCGACCACCAGACAGTTTCCACGCCGGGCAAACACAGAAGCCCCTGCCGGTGTGTGTTTGAGGTTCGAGGGAAGAGCGCTGCGGTCCGCCCCCGAGAGAGGCTCGTCTCCAGGGACGGGAGGCGGCTGTGGGCAGCACAGTAGCAGGGGTTGTGCGGCTGTCTGCGGGGCCGCGACCGAGGCCTGTCGCCCGGAGCAGGGAGCAGCGCTCGGCCGCGCCAGCACACCTCCAGCCGGGCCCGCTGGCCGCAGGGACGCCAGGTAGGCCCCATTAGCGGTGCTCAGTCCGGGGCTCCGCGCAGGTCCTCAGCTGTCTGGGGGGAGGGGACCCTGGAAGGGACCTCGAGGGACAGGCGCAGGCACAGGCTTGATTTATCGTGTTTAACAGCTCAGTGCCCCGTCGGGCTGCGGGGCGCCGGGACGGCAGAAGCTGACAGAGCCTATTAGCGGCTGCGTGCTCCCCGAGAGGCTCCCCACGCACGGTATGTCCTTGAGGCCGTGGGGGGGCGGGGCACCTCTGGAATGTGACGCTCCTGCCAGTGGCAGTCAGCGGTCGGCCTCCGGAGCCGGTCAGCGCTTCCGCAAGCCCCACACGGGTGAGCATTCTGCGCGGCCCTCGGGCTCATCGCTCAGGCGTCAGGCCGACACATAGGAGGGGCCGGGAGCCTGCACACCTTCCCCCTTGCTCTGGAGGCCACGGCGCGTCGGCCTCACGTCTAGAACGCGGCAGAGCTTTTCTCTTTCTAGCGATGTGCGCGCTTCGTCCAGGGATGCCGGGTTCTCCGGCCTCCCTTAGGGCCCAGGGTCCAGCCTACCTCAGACCGTAGCTCTTACAAATGCTCCAGTCGCAGCAAATAGGTACCTCAAGATTTAGAAGCTCTTTGCTGCAGAGACTGGGCCGGCCTCCTGAGGCCTGCGTCTGCTCCTGTCTCCGGCACCCCCACCGCCCTGCCGGGAGAAGCTGCGTGCGCCCTGGACCCTCCCTGAGGCCGTGGGTAACAGCTTCTGTGTGTCTGGCGCCCGTGCTCGGTCTGTCTGCACATGTTCTGTCTTCCCACAGACGCTCTGGCCACGGCGGGAAGGCCACGGCGGCAGTGACACACCTGCAGACACTCACTGTCCCCAGTGCTGGGCCCAGGGTGCAGGACGGGGACACACAGTCCTGGAGTAGCTCGCAGTTTGGAGAAGAAATTGGACTACAGACCGGGACAGCCAACAATCCAAAAGGTTGAAAGTCAACATTCAGTGCCTACCTCCCCCTCTCAATACATGCTGCAGACAGGTTAGAGATCCCAAGTCCCTCTGCCGGCGGAAGGCAGGGACAGCTTCTCACGGCCGCGGGGGCCAGGACATGTGAGGGGGGAGGGGCTGGGGAATAGCTCCGTGCTTCCGCGGCAGCAGGGCAGCAGGGGACGTCCCTCCTTCCTGCCCTGGCCTGGTCAGGGACATCGCCTGGCCCGTCGGTGGCCGACGTCTGAGGCCACAGGGAGCCGTAGGCCTGGGCGAATCGGGCCCGCAGAAGCCAGGAGAAAGGGAGGAAGGCACGCGGCCCACCCACCCGCAGGGCCTGCGACTCAGCGCTCCGTAGGTGCCAGTCAAGGAACAGCCCCCTTTCCTGATGTCCTGGGACACAGCCGCTGGACAGCAGCAGGGACAGAGCTGTGCTCACTGACGACCCCGCCCGCTCACAGGATGGCAACACGATGCTGGGACCTGACCCGACTCCCGAGGTCCGGCCGGGATGTGGCAACCCACCCGGGACGCGGCAAAGAGCCGGGCGTGAGCACAGCACCGGGGCGAGAAGCCCCGCACCAGCTGGGGGGCTGCGGGGCACAAGGTGCTGCGCCGGGCAGAAGGTAACTGGCTTTGTGACCTGAGTCCGCACAGCACCTGTGTCAGCCCGCGCCGGGTCTGCGCGGCCGAGTGTCAGGGCCCCAGTGAGGAGGGCCCTCGGGCGTGTGCCCAGTGACAGCAAGAGGCCGCCAAGGAGGGGCCACCACACCCTGAAGGGCACACAAGACCCGGAATGATCTACAAATAACTTTAAGACGGTGGGTGAGTTTATCGGGGTGGCTACCAGTGAAAGCTGGAAAATGAATTTTTAAAGAAATGTGTAAACACATAAAAAAACCCATAAAAAACATAAAAACACATAAAAAAACATAAAAAAGTCATTTAGGATAAATCTAACAAAAGGTGTGTGAAACCTCTATGTAGAAATCTATAAAATATTGTTAACAGAAATCAAAGAAGACCTAATACACTCATAGAGTTGATAATTAAGATGTTAATTCTCCTCAGGCTGATTTGCAGATTCAATTCCATAGACAAGCTCGTGTCAAGATGTATGTGAAGAATTCATCAGGCCAAGGGCAGCCAAGACTTTCCCTAAGAAAAATGAACGAAGTGACAAGTCCTATTACGAGAAAGTAATGGCACCCGTGTGGCGGGGGCACAGGAGGTGACAAGCAGGCCGTCAGGACACAACAGTCTGGGCTCACAGACTCGGGGGGCAGAGTGCGGTGCTGCCAACACACACGCCCGCTCCACGGTGCTGGCGAGGGGGAAAGGAGACCGGAGCCCCCAGTGATAAACTCGGGGGGCTGGGGCCGTCAACGAGAAGACCCCATAGGACACCGCCTACACGAGCAGGGAGGACAGAGGCTGCCAGACACAGAGAGCTTTCGCGGGTAAACAAGGGTGACAGGATGTCAGAATCATGGTTTGTCAGCCGACCAGAGAGGTGACAGTGGCCCACGATGGGGCGGATCTCTGATCTCTGCACCTCACGTACTGCCCCGAACCCAAATGGCTAGCAAGCGCGCCGGACGGCAGTGGGTGTCATCAGGGGTGGGCGAAGCGCAGACCGCAGTCACCGTGGGGCTCCGGCCGGCAGTCACTCCCACAGCACAACCCAGACCCTGCTTCCCAGAGCCGGTGAGCGCGAGGCCACTGGAGGCGGGCCACTGCCCTGCAACGGCCACCAGCACACTCGGGGGGGAGCCCGGGCCTACAGGGCGGGGGGCACTCGGGAGAGAGGCCGGGCCCTCGGGGGGGCCCTCGGGGGGGAGCCCAGGCCCACGGGGGGGCCCCTTGGGTGGGGGGAGCCCGGGCCCCCCGGGGGGGGGGCACATGCCTCTGATCAGCTAGAAATTCAAATATTCTGATCAAATATTAACAAATAGGATCAGCAACATAAGAAGACTAATAATACACAATACCCGAATGAGATTTATTCTTGCAATGTACATAACAGCAGGAATTCTGTTCACGACATAAATCCGAAGAGGAACCACATAACCACGCAAACAGTAACAAACAACACCTAAGCTGATCTGGGGTCTCCCAGGTGCAGGTACGGTCCTCCCCCAGCCCCGAGGAAAGGCATCTCTCTGGGGGGGGGGGTACAGCTCCCAGCTGGGGAGGGGAAACGGAGCCCGAGGGCACCCAGCCCTGCACGCGCGGCTTCTCCACGGGCGCAGAAAGGCCATCGACAAAGGCCCGCAGCCGCCCAGACAAGGGGAAGCAGGGCCGGCTGAAACACACGGCAAAGATCATTTACCCCCCAAATTTCAGTCTGTGTCTTCATGACCATTTTTTACTGGGGAGGAGGCTGGGCGTGGAGCTCCTAATTCCAGCCTTTCTTATGACAAAGTGGTAACTTACCCCGAGAAACTGAGAGAAGCTGGGAAGAATGTTAGGTAAACACAACAGAAGAAAGGCTGCCCGAGGACCATCGTCTTCTGTCAGTCTGAGGCTCTGAGGACGGGAGCCGGTCCTGCACATCGCTGTCTCCCACAGAATCCCAGTGTGGGGAGAGGTCACCGTGTGGTCCTGGATGGTCCGTCGGGGGTGGCGGCACCTCTCTTTCTTCTGAGCCTGGTTAGGGTCAGCCGTCGCTCAGTCTGAGGCCCTGCTCTGGGATGCAGGGGTGAGGCAGACGGGCTGGCAGGGAGCTCGGGGGAAGCACCCATAGAGGGCACAGGAGCAAACCCCAGGAGGAGCTCGGAGCCCCCTCTGCAGCCTGGGCCCTCAGGCCCCATGGAGAGGAGGGTCTTCTTTGCTGAGGGGGCCCTGAGTGCAGGAGGGGCAGGCAGGCTGGCCAGCCCAGGGCTGGGCACCCGCTCCACCAAGAGCCGTCCAGAGCCCCCTTCCTCAGTAGGTGTCTTCGCAGGGTACACAGGTGAAGGGCTCCCCTTATCATGAGGGCCGGCTGCTCTTTCTGAAGAAGACTAGGGTCACCTCAGCCTCCAGAGCACGAGAGCTCACGGGCTCAGAGATGCGAGAGCCCTGCAGACAGAGTCACCAACTGTATTGCACGCAGACGGGACCCAGAGGCCAGAGGCAGCGAGTGACTTGCAGGGGGGCCCG
>JAQQSY010006320.1:0-11118 GCA_028646535.1 Procyon lotor | reverse complement strand
CATTCCATCATCCACACCAACACCTGCATTCCCTTACGATGGAGAGTACACATAAGATAAGGTAGGAATGGTTAAATATAAAGACAATAGAGTTTTACTTCAGACTTTGCTAAAGAACACACAAGATGAGGCTCCCAGGTGTCTGCTCACCCAGCAGCAATAAAGGGCTTCCACAAACAGCTTGGGCCATTCTATAATAAACTCAAATGTCATCCCTCTTCCTTTGGTTAATGTGTAAAAGATATATGTGACTAAATCTTTTTCCAATATATAGAAACAGAGTCATAAAAATTGTTGTTAAGGGTCTTGTTGTTCAAAATGAGATAAGCCTGTCTCTGCCTCAGTCTTAGAAAAAACTAGAGGTTCTACAAAAAACTTTTGTTGATCTAAGCCCCCTTATCTGAGAAAATCATTAACTGTTTTCTATGTAACCTGCTGCCTATAAATAAAGAGTCAAACACCAATGAGGCACAGATGCCTGCCTGGTGATTGAAAGAAACCTCTGGCTCTCTCACTCCTTTTGCCGACACCATCCATCCTTCAGGGAACCCCCGGACTGCCTGGGCTGGACCCCGGCAATGGCCAAATGTGTTAGTCAGAAAAAAAGACAGCAAGTTCCACCAAAAATTCTCTAGATAGTCACTGAACAGATAGGGAGATTAAATGTCTTCAAATAAAGCTCATAACACCAGAAACTTACTTAATTTGAGAAAAGGATACTTCATTATTCTTTGCGTCTTTCCTGTTTTAAAAGAAACAGAGACCCATTAAAACCAAAAAAGGGTAATTCTGGGCTTTTCCCCTTTCATGTATATCTACAAAATGCCCTTTTACATATATATATAACACTAAATCCTGTTTCCTAATACTAAGCTTAGAGGTCTAGGTAGCCAACTCTGGTTACAAATCCGCTAAGTAACTGTCTTTCATCCCATCTGAAAGTATGGAAGAATCTTGCTCAGGCCTCTGTTAGAAATATCTTTGGGTAAATGTGTATCAGCAGCATGACCCTTTTGTAAAGCCAGAGTCATTTTTTCATACTGTTCTTTGAGAAAGGCTTCCTGATAAGTTAGTGGAATAAAACAGAAAATATTTCCACTATAGGTACGGTGGTAGGTACTCCTGGCTAAACCCCATATTCGTGTTTAAAAAAAAAGTGCCTTCGGGAGAGTGATTTGTCAGTATGTATCAAAATCGGGGGGGCTCAGTGGGTTAAGCATCTGCCTTTGGCTCAGGTCATGATCCCAGGGTCTGGGATTGAGTTCCACATCGGGCGTCCTGCTCAGTGGGGAGTCTGCTTCTCCCTCTCCCACTCCCCCTGCTTGTGTTCCCTCTCTCACTGTGTCTCTGTCAAACAAATAAGTAAAATTTAGAAAAAAAAAAAAGCTCCCTTAAAAAGTAGGGTATTGGGGCACCTGGGTGGCTCAGTCGTTAAGCGCCTGCCTTCAGCTCAGGTCATGATCCCAAGGTCCTGGGATCGAGCCCCGCATCGGGCTCCCTGCTCTGCGGGAAGCCTGCTTCTCCCGCTACCGTTCCCTCTGCTTGTGTTCCCTCTCTCGCTATACTCTCTCGCTATGTTTCTCTCTGTCAAATAAATAAAATCTTTAAAAAATAAAAAAAAAAAAAGTAGGGTATTATCACCAGCATAAACAACAGTCACCTTTTCTTTCTCCAGAAGATGAAGCCGCCCACGGCCACAATTACCAGGGCACCAAAGATGCACCCAAAAACCGCTCCACAGATGACACCTGGAAAAAGTCCAAATGGGAGGCACTTCAGAAGATGCTCATGCGCTGATAATACACTATATGTTAGTTGAATTTAAATAAAATTTTTATTTTTTTAATTTTATTTTTTCAGTGTTCCAAGATTCATTGTTCATGCACCACACCCAGTGCTCCATGCAATATGTGCCCTCCTCAATACCCATCACCAGGCTCGCCCAACTCCCCACCCCCTTCCCTGCAAAACCCTGTTTCTCAGAGTCTACAGTCTCTCATTCTTCATCTCCCCCTCCGATTTCTCCTAATTCACTTTTCCTTTCCTTCTCCTAATGTCCTCCATGTTACTCCTTATGCTCCACAAATAAGTGAAACCATACAATTGACTTTCTCTGTTTGACTTATTTCACTCAACATAATCTCCAGTCCTGTCCATGCTGATACAAAAGTTGGGTATTCATCCTTTCTGATAGAGGCATAATATTCCATTGTATACATGGACCACATCTTCTTTATCCATTCATCTGTTGGAGAGCATCTTGGCTTTTTCCACAGTTTGGAAATTGTGGCCATTGCTGCTATGAACATTGGGGTACATGTGGCCCTTCTTTTCAGTACAACTGTATCTTTGGGGTAATTACCCAGTAGCACAATTGCAGAGTCATAGGGTAG
Organism: Procyon lotor; assembly: GCA_028646535.1. Classification (NCBI taxonomy): domain Eukaryota; kingdom Metazoa; phylum Chordata; class Mammalia; order Carnivora; family Procyonidae; genus Procyon; species Procyon lotor. Next base: position 8,725 of record JAQQSY010006320.1, on the reverse strand, counting down.
CTCTATTTTTAATTTTTTGAGGAATCTCCACACTGTTTTCCAAAGTGGCTGCACTAACTTGCATTCCCACCAACAGTGTAAAAAGGCTCCCCTTTCTCCACATCCTCTCCAACACTTGTTGTTTCCTGTCCTGCTAATTTTGGCCATTCTACCTGGTGTAAGGTGGTATCACAATGTGGTTTTTGGGCAGAAGACACTGTGAACAGACACTTCTCCAAAGAAGACATACAAATGGCTAACAGACACATGAAAAAAAAATGCTCATCAAAATTAAGTTTTAAAAAAAAAAAAAATGTTCACAGTTGGCCCAGAGTCCTCAAACCAGTGTGTGTGTATGTTTGTGTGTATTAAATATCTTTGGACACAAAGTTAGTCTAGGCATTTGGGAGCCAGGTGCCCCAGTGCCAGCCCACCACCGACAGGCTGGTCTTAAGAAAGTCACAGCCCCCCTCCCCTGGGGTTCCTCAAATGCAAACATAGGGACTGGAGCTATCTGTGATTTTTGAGTTGTTCTTACTGCTGCTGTCTTTCTTCAAATGAGATTTCATTCAAATGAAACTGCATACTGCTGATGTCTTTCTTCAAATGAAATTGCATACTTTACTTCATACTTCAATGTATAAAATAGAAAACCAGGCAGAAATGCTCCCGTGGAGGCAGGGTCGGGGCGGGGAGGGTCTCAGGACTGGGTCCTGTTTGGTGGAGTGACCACTGTTTAAAAACCACTAGACAGGGGCGCCTGGGTGGCTCAGTGGGTTGAGCCTCTGCCTTGGGCTCAGGTCATGGTCTCAGCGTCCTGGGATCGAGCCCCGTATCGGGCTCTCTGCTCAGCGGGAAGCCTGCTTCGCCCTCTCTCTGACTGCCTCTCTGACTACTTGTGATCTCTTTCTCTCTTATCAAATAAATAAATAAAATCTTAAAAAAAAAACACAAAAAACACTGGAAAATCCACTGGATTACTGGGGAAGGGGGTGGGGACTCCCTGAGCTTTGCTCCTGGGGCTTCTTCCCTGAAGCCAACACCTATCAAGTGTAAAAACCGGACACACTAACAAACCAGTAGACCACTGTGCCTCTGGCCTGAAGGTAGGGTGTATACGCCCTCGGGTCCCTGGGGCTGCGGAATCACTTCTTCTATATGACAAAGGACAGGAGTGCCTGACCAGGAGTCTGAGGCCAGAGTGTCAGGCCCGTCTCTACGCAAGTCACTGCCCCGCTCTGGGCCTTCACAGACTCGTGTCTCAGAGAGGAGCTGGACAAGACAATTTCTGTGGCTCCTTTTGGCCCTAACATTCAAAGGTTCTGTGCACTGAAAGTCAAATGGTGCCTGGCAAACCGGCCAAGGAGAGAGAGAGTGGGGGCGGGGGGCAAAGAGGGGGCCTCCTTCCAGGAAGCGGAGGTGCGTCTCGATGGCCCCGTGACCTCTCAGCCTCTGAGAAGAGAGACCAGCCCTCCCAGGGAACGAGGGAGGCGAGGGAGGCGTGCAGACCCCCAGCCTTCTGTCAACACCAGAAGCAAAACCCCCCTGAGATGTTAACAGTACTATTGTGCTTTTCTACCTGGATCCTGGGGCAAGGACACTGCCTCTGAGTAGGGACTGAAGGACACGTAGCTCTCGGCCCCGTCTATGAGTCCACTATTGCGAGGGTTAAAGGTGACGTTGGTGAAGCCGGCCACACAAGCCCTATGGGATGACAAGAAGGAAAGAGCTGAGACGGGGCCACCACCCCAGGCGCAGAAAGCTTAGGGCAAGAACCACTAGGACATTACCGGTAGGAGCCCAGGGGTTCCAGCTTCCCGTTGTAATAACCGTGTGTGGTTGACTCATTCCCCACATCGACTTCATATTTCAAGGCTTCGGCCAAGCCCTGAGAACATCTCTTTTCTTCTGTTGTTATGAGGTATGTCACGTAAGTGTCTGAGGCCCCCTTTTTGAAGTCCTCATACGTATATCCCAAAACGTCTACAGATGGTCGACCAGCTAAGAAAGGCACACAGAAAGAAAGTCGTAAGACCGTGATCGCAGACAGAGATTGAAGTTTCCCCCGCACCTAAATAAGGACGTTGACGCTGGGCGATAAGGATGGCAGCTCTCATCTCTCCTGTGCGCTCTCTGTGCCAGGCTTTACTTAAACCAAGTTCTCCGTGCTTTACTTAATCTCTGTGCACTGATCAACAGACACGCACACCAGTCCTATCGCATGGGTTTACCAGCCCATCTCACCGGCGGGAAAACCTTCGCCACAAAATGACCTGAAACAGACCCCAAACGAAGAGACAGAGAGATCTCAGCATCAGTTGTGGAAACTCTGCCCTGGGTTTGCAACACCAGCAAATTCCTTGTCTTCCAGGATCCCCACACCCCTGACGAGGGGCTCGACCTCTCGGTCCTCGAGGAGGGAGGACAGTCCCCTGGGCGGGACTGAGAAAATGGGCAGAGGCAGCACTACATTGCTCCCAGTTAAAGAACCAACAAAAACAATGAAAGTTGGCCCTGAAAGCCCAGCCCTGTGCAAAGCACCCACGAGCAGCTACCAAAGACACCCCCGAATCATGCCCTTTCTTCCCACCAAGAATGTACTGGAGCCCCACTGGGGAAAGGGGCATGTGAGCCACCTCCTCTCCCAGCTGTGAGGATGCTTTGTGCAAGTTCTCGCCACAAATGCAGAAATCATTTTCTGTTTTCCTTCAAGAGAGAGCCGCCCTTTGAGTATGGGGTGTGTGTGTGTGTGTGTGTGTGTGTGTGTGTGTGTGTGTGAGGGGGTGGGGAGAGAGTTGGTTAAGACTAACATTCTGTCACCTGAAAGACCCTGTGTTGTAAAAGAGAAGAAAAACCTAGGCCAGAGGTCAGCAAGGTACAACCCACAGGCCAGATCCCACTGGCCGCCCGTTCTGATAAATGACATTTTATTGGAACAACCACACTCATTCCTCCCGCAGCCTTTGCGTTGGCTCTCACCCCACGGCGCCGGGGTCGGGCAGCCATGAGAGGAACTGCGCGGCCTGCAAAGCTGAACTATCTGCTACCCAGCCCTTTACAGAGAGTCTGTTAACCCTGACCTAGATCATCGGGCAAAGAGCTCACCCACCCCCTTCTGAGCTCCAAAGCGTGGGTGATAGTGTAAAAACAGACATGAATGTGTATCTCCAAGGTGCCTCAGTGGGCACAGGAATGGCCCCCGGTCACCGCAGGGCTCCTGGGCTATTTGACCCATAACTGACCCCTCCTTACCGTTCCCAGTGGTGAGAATCAGCGCATAGGCTTTGATGGGTCCGTGGCTGGCTTCAAACTCACTGAACTCGACCTTTACCGAATTGTGACTGATGGACGTAATATTCGGGGACCCGTCTGGAGAAGGGGGGTCTGAAACGGAACAAAGCGAAACACGATCACTGACCATTTAAAACCAAAGAGGGAACAAAATTATTGAGAAGTTCGCTGCAGCGCCGTCCAGCACAGCCTTTGCCCTGGGAACCGTGAAGGGGGCTCATGGAAAGCGCACCCAGAGGGAGGGGCAGGGAAGGGAAGTAGGGGGCAGAGATGACAGATCCCCCGGCTCACAGCGGCACCTTCCCAGCGCCCAGCCACGCACCCCGGCAGGCTCCCGGCAGCCTCGCTTGTGGAAGACAGCCTGCCCTTCCTGTCTTCCCGACCCAGAGAACTGGGGCCGGCGGAGAGTGAGAAGGAGGCTGTGTGTCTGGAACTCTACAGTGGGAGCCGTTTGCAGTCTCCTGCCGGCCCACCGTGCGGCTGCGGCTTGGTTGGCTGAGGACTGCGAAGGAACAGAGAGGCCTGGACGTAAGCACAGCTGACGTGGAGAGAATGCACTTTCTCCTGAGACCTGGCTGTGTTCCTGGTCCACATCCTTCAAACTAAAGTCCTCGGGTTTTGTTTGTTTGTTTGCTTGTTGTTTTTAAAGATTTTATTTATTTGACAGAGAAAGACATAGGGAGAAAGGGTATACAGGCAGCGGGAGAGGGAGAGGGAGAAGCAGGCTTCCCGTGGAGCAAGAAGCCCGATGCAGGGCTCAATCCCAGGACCCCAGGATCATGTCCTGAGCTGAAGGCAGACACTTGATGAATGAGCCACCCAGGCGCCCCTAAAGTCCTCTTTTTTTTTTTTTTCTTTTTTTTTTGCTGGAGTTGGTTTAAAATTCCACCTACAGAAACCCGACCGACCCTCTTCCCAGAAAAGCCCACCCACGCAGGGACATTCCATGCACGACCTTCATGAGGACGCGCCTCCCCTTTCTGAACAGAGCTTCTGAAGTCAGCCTCCGAATTAACACAAGAGGAAGAAAACGCTGAATTAAAGATGATCCTTCTCCGCACACACACACACTCTCTACCTAAATCTGTCTCCCACGTATAGCTTGAGTGTTTTCATTATTACAGTCAAGATTCAGGGAGACTGAGAATACTAAATGAAAACACCATAGCGGGGCTCCCACACTTGTGCTGCCCAGGGCGGCAGCCACCAGCCACGTGGAGCCATTCGGCTGGTAAAACAGGACCAGCCCCAGTCCGAGCATGCTCGGTGTATAAGACACAGATTGGATGTCAAAGACCTAGCATGAGAAAAGAATGAAAAATAATTCATCGATAACTGACTTCGTGCAGATTACTTGTTAAAAGGATGTTTTTAATATACTGAGTTAAATAAAATGTGATTTAAATCAATGTTGGCTCTTCCTTTTTACTTTATTTTTTAATTTTCATATAAAGATTTTATTTATTTGAGAAAGAGAGAGAGAGTGAGTGGGCACGAGTGGGCAGGGGAGGGGCAGAGGGAGAAGGAGAAGCAGACTCCCCGCAGAGCAGGGAGCCCAATATGGGGCTCATCCCAGGACGCTGGGATCACGACCTGAGCCAAAAGCAGATGCTTAGTTCACTGAGCCACCCATGTGCCCCATGCTCACTTTTTTAATGCAGCTCTTCGGAAACATTAAATTCTGCAGGAGACCCCTATTTTCTAGGGGTCTAGGACCACCCAGCTTTGAGCCAGGCTTTGGCAACCTCTCAAGTAACTGACAGCAGTGACCACTTGGGGGCGCTGTCCCCATGTCTAACTGTCAACCACCTAACCAGGCTTCCTAACCCAGGCTCCAGGGATTCCTCTCAGCTCTTTCCCTCTTGGCTGCCCAGAGGGGACTAGACTGTCAGTAGCATGCTAGCTCATCTACCTGCAGGGCTGGAAATCCTTTCCCTCTCTGCTTATCTGAATCTCACGCTTCAGGGATCCCGTCTGCCTTTCTCACCAGTGTCCCTTACCCTGGGCATAGAGTGAGCAACTAACAAATGATGGTTAAAAGACTCACTCCAGTTCTCCATCCCATATCTCTCAGAGAAAATGCAGCTGCACTTTTATGGTAAATAAAAGATGTGTTAAATTTGTATATAAAAATTCACCTGCGGGAGGGAGGGAACCTGTGTAGCTCAGATGGTTGAACAATCAATTCTTGGTCTCGGTTCAGGTCCTTATCTCATGGGTGGTGAGGTCGAGCCCTGCATCAGGCTCCACACTCAGCTCGGAGTCTGCTTGAAGATTCTCTCCCTCTGCCCCTCTTCCCCATCCCCTACTCCACTCTCCCTCTAAACAAATAAATAAATCTTAAAGAAAAAATTCATCTGAGGAAAGAGAGAACTACAGATTAAAAAGTAAGAGAGTTACTGGACTAAAGAAGTGGTCATTATCCAAACCTACCATACTGTTCAGCTTCAGAAACCACTATTTTTGACAAGTTCCTTCTCTTCCCTAGGCACTGCATGTAGCCCTGGAGATACCAAATCAGACATGGCTTATGTTCTTCAGTGGCTGAAGAGACGACGTTATAAAACAGAAACTACAAAGAAGGTTCATTGTTTTTATTATGTTCTAGAATGCTGCAGAAACCCAAAGGAGAATGACCCAGGCCATCCGATACTACACAACTCCAAGGTAGCCCCATGCACGCTGCAGTCCATATGAATGGTGTCCCCTGGAACTGTGTGGTGCACAACCTGAGCAGCCATACATGGCCGCTCTCAAGCGGTCTTCCATACACATTATTTCATCTAATTTGTATAACAGTCCTGAAAGCTAGTATTATTTCCCCTTTTTATTTTTTGATTTTTTAAAGATTTTATTTATTTATTTGACACAGAGAGATCACATGTAGGCGGGGGGGGGGGGGGGGGACGGGGAGCAGGTTCCCTGCTGAGCAGAGAGCCCGATGAGGGGCTCAATCCCAGGACCCTGAGTTCACCACCTGAGCCGAAGGCAGAGGCTTTAACCCACTGAGCCACGCAGGGGCGCCCCTCCCCTTTTTATAACTAAGAAAAGCAAGGCTCATAGAGGTTAGGTAGCTTTTCTGAAATCCCATGGCTGGTAAAAGGCAGAACTCAGAATCAAACCCAAGTCTGCCTGTCTAAATCCAAGGCTCTGTCCACAGAACCCCTCAACCACTTTTCAAGTCAGTGTCCCTATAGTAAGAGGCCCTTTTTTCTTATTACAATCACGGATTCTTTGGAAAATTTCCAAAAACATTCTAATACCCTAAAGGAAACATATCCAGGGGTCAAAAAGCACAAAGCAAAATCAACCCCTCAGGCTGATCAAGACATAACGTTGGCAAAGACATTGCAAGGAAAAGACAGGTAAAAATGAAACAAAGATATAAGAAGCAACGTTCTTTCCAAATACAAAAAAATAGAACAATGAGCATGAAAAGTTGGACTAGTGGGATCCCCTGGACAGGAAGTGACCTTTGTTCCTCAAAGTAGGTGGGGAGCTTATCAATATGGATTCTAGGGAAATACAAATCTTGACAAGATATGTGATCATAGTGAATAAAAGCACTTTACACTAAGTGTGATGGTAATAGCAATGTGGTTCTGTTGGAAAGGGGAAAGGAGCCTCTATCTTGGAGGAATACTTCTTGAATATTTATAAATAAAAGTATAGAATGACCAGGACTGGTCTCAAAGTAATCCAATCAGGGAGGAGGGGATCTAAAGGAAAGAAGATTACTCAAACTCTGACAAATGTCCAACTGGGCAATGGTGGATATGTGGGTTTCTTGATGCTTTCTTCTACTTTTGTGTATATTTGAATATTTCTATGAAAATGCTCTTTTGTTATGCAAAAGGGAACTTACTTAAAACATGGCAATGAGTTATTCTATAAAACAAAGGAAACTTCTGGAATATAAACAAATGAGTCCCTCTCACCCCACTTTTTAAGACTCAATTTCTATAGAATTAACAGTCTATGCCAACAAAAACAAATAGTTTAGCAGAAATTGGAAAGGAAATACGGATTTCAAGGTCATACTTGCAGACCCACTGGGTCGGCGTTCCCCAGGGGCGACCACATGGCCACCTGCCCCCACCCCCCACCGCCACCGCCTCCACCCTAAAGCCCACCTGTGATGCCAGTGAGACAGGTGTCTTGGGCGGGAGGCGCCGTCTTGTTGCAGGAGGAGGCAGTGATGCTGATGTTGTAGGAGGTAGAAAAATTCAAATATGTGACTTCCGTCCTGCACTCAGTGCTGTTCTCTGAGGGGCAGCTGTCCAGGTTCGTCACATTTTCCCAAGCTCCTCTGCTGATCTCCAGCCGAAAGCCCGAGTTGGTGCCGGGAGGGCGGGCCCACTTGAGAATCAGGGTTGGCTCTCTGGGGACCACTTCGCAGTGGAAGGAGGCTACTGGTGCGGGATCTGCCAAGCAAGGACAGCGCATCGTGAGAGTCTGGGACTTGTGCCTTGGCGAACACTGGCCCACAGCGAGTGGCAGAATCCCGGCTCATGTGTAATGAGAGAGCCATGCGGTAGAAGAGGCAGACGCTGACCTTGAATCAGGTTTTACTGAACTGTGTGACCTTGGCTCAGCCACCCAACTGAGCCTCAGCTGCAGGACTATATGGAGACCACATGAAACAGTGGCCGTCAGTCACCACGCTGGAAGACAACGGGGCTCTGTGAGAACTAGCCGAGGCATCACAGTATGTCAACAACTACTCCTTCACCCGCGTCGTCTCATCTCGGGGCCCTCCTGACAATCCCTCTGGAAGAGGAAGGCCTAATGTCTATTAATTCTGCCAATGCATCAGCTGAGGCTTCAAGAGGTTACGTTAAGTTGCTAAAGATGACGTGGCTGGTAAGCAACCAAGCCAAAACTGGACCCCGGGTTTTCTAAATCCAAGGCCGGGGTATTTTATAGACACACAACATGCTGAATAATCAATGGTAAGTGGGATCAGTTTCTTCATCTTTAAAATGGGGTGTCAGGGGTGCCTGGCTGGTGAGTCGGTTAAGCTTCCAACTCTAGATTTTGGCTCAGGTCGTGATCTTGGGGTTGTGTGCCAATGGACTGGGGGAGAGTATCACCACTACTTCAGTGCTGCAGTATTTTACAGCAGGGAGAGCACTAACAAACCACTCAGTGCAGCTCCCACATTCTGCCCAGTGCACATCTACCCCCACCCACTCCTCTTCCAGCCACCCCCAGTCATAAAGGCTCATGTACATTTTTCCCTTGCTATAGGTGGCAATTATAGCTAAGACAAATGTCAGCCATGGAAGCAACCCAAACCCCAAAGATCAGTGTCTAGACCAGGCCAATGGAGCCCGAGTTAGCCGAAGTGACTCAGAGCTGCCAGGATTTCCTTAGCTGCTCCCCGCGAGAGGTCAAAGGTCAGAGGCCATCAAGGCCCCAGCTCCTACACCACCAGGGAGGCTGATCCAATGGG
>JAQQSY010006319.1:0-11118 GCA_028646535.1 Procyon lotor | reverse complement strand
TAGCAGCATCAAAAATGGGGAGGAATGTCCCTCAGCTTTTAGTTCCATTGTTGTTTTTTTTTTTTTTTTTAAAGATTTTATTTGACAGAGAAATAGCGAGAGAGGGAACACAAGCAGAGGGAATGGTAGCGGGAGAAGCAGGCTTCCCGCCGAGCAGGGAGCCCGATGCGGGGCTCGACCCCAGGACCCTGGGACCATGAGCTAAGCCGAAGGCAGACGCTGCACGACTGAGCCCCCCAGGCGCCCCCATTGTTGCACAAGTTGATGGCCGTCTAGTTTATACGGCTACTAACATGACCAAAGTACATTGCACATTGTACCACTGCACATAAACACTCAAAAACAAATTTCTATGGACTGGGTCCAAAAACTCTAGTTATTTGCAGGCAGAATCGGTTCCCGCAGTTTGAGAGAGAACGCCAATTACATTCCAGCGTTAGGAGCAAAGCAGTCCAAGCAGGTTTTCCATGAAGCCTGTTCCCGACTGTAGGACTCCATCCGCACAACCCAGCTAACGCCTTGTTTAGGGCTTAACGTCCCGGAAACAGTCCGCACACTCTAGGATGACCTTAAAATCCACATGCTCAGTAAAAAGCGCTTCCATCCCCTATGTTACAGTGGACAACAAAATGAAATGGAAAACTCCAAACAAGTTTAGGGTAGGGCAATTCTAGAAAACTCAGTATTGCTCCTTTTGCTCACTTCAACTTAGCTAAGCAGTCAATTGCTGACCCTAAGAGCAGGGAGGTTCCTTGGACAACCTTGATGCAAGTCTTTCAGGACAGAAGTGGGAGGTTGGAATCGGTTGGCTCATGCTGGACAAGAAAGTTGAAGTAATTCCTGGAAATTAAATGGAATCCTTTCTTCTCCAGAATTTGTTGGCTTTGAGTTCAAGTACCAGTAAAGCCAAGTAAAAGGCACAGACTATTGCTATAACTGAACACTTATGTAACTAAATTTCCTGGTGTTTTTTTCAAAAGAGGATTTCATATTCATCCATCATCTTCCTAGGCCTTCCCCATGCCAAGAAAGAGCAATATTCATCTTATTCTTTTGTCTTTTTTACTTTAATCTTTCATTAGTTTGGGATCAATGTTGGCCATTGTGATGGTTGATTTTATGTGCTAACACGCCAATATGGAGTGCCCAGATATTTGGTTTAACATTGTTCTGGGGGTTTCCAGGAGAGTGTTTTTGGATGAGTTTACTGGATTAGTGTTTTGGAGGAGTTTAAGGTTTAAAACAGACGGAGTCAAGCAGATAGCCCTCCCCTAATGTGGGTGGGCCTCATCTAGTCAGTTGAAAGCCTGAATACAAAGATGCCGACTCTTTCTCCAATAAAAGGGAAGTAAGTAATTAAGCCCTCTTGCCTACCTGCTTCCGATTAGGATGTCAGTTTTCTACCGCCTCCAGACTCCAACTCCAACACCGGCTCTTTGGGGGTCTTGAGCTCTGGCCTTCAGACTAGAAGGACACCACTGGTTATCCTGAGTCACCATCTTGCCAGCTGGGGTCCCGAGACTTGTCCGCTTACGTGACTGTAGGAGTTAATCCTTTATAATCCCCCCTTCTAAATACGTATGTATACCTATATATCCCTACTGGTTTTTTTCTGGAGCACCTACCTAATCCAACTGCTCTGCCCCCTCTCCCAGGATTCAGTCCATTGTCTCAACCTCATGAAAATCCTTTAAATCTGACTTTACACACATTGGCCTTATTCACACATTTAGATTCTGTTCTGCTAATCTGTGTCTAGCTATACCTTTGTCGGGAACACAGGGTTTTCAAGGTTGTTTGATAAATGTTTAACAATTCATAGGTTTATTTTTTCCCCAATCAGGTCAAAAGATTTTATGCCACGGCAGTAAAATAGAGATGGGGCTGGGCGGAGGTCACGGGTCTTGACCTGGAAAAGGCACAGACCTGGCCTCCCGAGGTCTTCCTCCCTCCCTTAATCCCTCCCTGACTGCAAACACTTCCAATTAATTAGCATTTTCAGCAGACCTGACAAATGGAGCCGTCGGGCGGGCGGGCGGAGGCTGGCCGGGACCTGCCCCCTATGGGGCTAGCATGGATCTTCACGCTCCAGGGAGCCCCGGGAGGAAACCCCCTTCCTTCAACTCGTGACCTGCAGGCCCAAGGTCGGTTTCTGCTTTTCATGTTTTCACAAATCCTGGCAACAACTTACACCGCCCTGTTAATATCGCCATTTACCTAATGCGTTTTCAATGTCCTCTTTAATTCTTCCAAACTGGCGAAGAGGCAAGACGAGGAGAGATTTATACGAGCTGCTGTGTATTATGTTACCTCCTAACGGAGTGGTTTATTTGCTCACTGAATTGGCCTACATTTATAGTCAATCGTCATCAACAGATAACACATCAAAAGTAAACTTCAATTTCACATCGCAGAGGAGGGGGATTCCAATGCAATGTTGTTTATCATCGAGAATACATTCCTAAATCCAGTTTATGGGAAGATTATGGCATTTAATTTATTTTGAGAGAGAGGAGTCGGCTCTCAATGAGAAAGTGCATTAGCTATTAGAGGAGGAAGGTAGCCATGGGCCCATGCTGTTTGCAGGGGGCTCGGGCCCGCCGCATTGGCAGAAATGAGCCAGATTTTTCCTAGTGCGATCGGATCAAAAGAGCACTGGGGTGGTCCCTGGGGGACCACAGGGACTGGCAGGGGACAGTCACCTACCCTCCGACCCCAGAGCCTCCGGGATCTCATCTAGAACAGGAGGCATCAGGGAAAATCTGGTGACCACAGTCTTGTAGGATCTTAGGGAGGAAGGACCCCACGGTCACAGCTCCCCTGATGTCCCCAGGGAAAGTCAAGACCACTGCAGTGACATCTTTATTCCTAGAGCCCGTCCGAGGGAGCACTTCATGGAGGGGTGTGTGTGGGTGCACACATGTGTTTGCACACGCGTACACACGCAGTTGACGTATGTGGAGGGTGCTGGGGCTTGGAGCACGCGCTTTGTCGGCACGTGGAGTAACTACGTATTTTCAAGAGCTACTTCTGGGGAGTTTCCGAGCCCGTGGAAAGAACGGAGAGCGGTACAGAGTGAGTCTTCGACCCTCCCACGCCGGAGAGCTCCCCACACGCAGCAACTTGGGGCTCTTCCTTTCTCTCCCCCACGGATGAATGCACTGCTTCCCGAAGACGCCCGCCGGGTGGCAGCCGGCTGCACAGCCGCCAGTACAGTAGGCCCGGGCCCCACCGCTCGGCTCTGCCCTCGTCCCGGGCTTGGAGACCTCCCTCAGCAGCCATCAGGGCCTTCGTCCCCTGTCTTCTAAAGGACCTGAGCGATGACCTGGGATAACCTCCTGCCCCTTGGCCTTCGCCAGACCCCAGACTGACCTTGGTGCTCCCTCCTCAGTCCTCTATGCCCTTCCCAACACGCTCTCGTGTTCTTTGCCCACTCTTGGCCTTGGATCACACAGAAGCGTGGCCATGCGAAGGCCCCGGGCCCTTTTCTGAAGGCTTGCAGGGACGAAAGGGGGGAGAGCAGGGACGAAAGGGGGGAGAGCAGGGACGAAAGGGGGGAGAGCAGGGACATGCTGGTTTTCCTGTTCATTCCTTGTAGGAAACAGCAGCACAGCTTGGCTCGAGTGACCTCAGGGGAAGGCCAAGTCCGTACCCAGGGATGGAGAAGAGGAGGATACCCCTGAACCCCCTCACAGCTCAGAATCTGGAGCGCCCAGCCGGCTCCTGCCAGGGAGAGCAAGGATCCCCCTTCTCTCCAAGGTCCTGTTTATCCACTCGGCTATGGAGGCCTCCCTCGGGGTCTCCGGGTCAGCCTGCAACGCCCTCATCACCGACTGACCCGTGAATGCGGGCAGGGTCCGGATGTCCCTCTGCGCTCGGCTGGTAGCTGCTGTAGGTAGATTTAGAGACTGCACGAGGCGAGCGGCATCACAGGAGCCCTGAGAAGGTTCTCCCGAGTCTGTGCCAAGCAACGAGCACCGACGGCTCCCGAGCACAGACCGCGGGGCCCGGCGCAACGCTGACTTTCACGGATGCTCCCGACACTGTGCGTGGGTTCTGCCGTCCTACCCCACACGTGCGAACGCTGTGGCCCTTTAGTGCAGGTGAGGTTTCTAAGGTCACTCATCTAGCCTGCGTGAAGTTACGCCAACTCAAGTGCTCTGATGACGGCGAGCGAGTGCTCGCCCTGAGGCTGGGCTGGGTCCCCTCCAGGACCCCACTGGCCACGCCCTGGGCCCAAACAGGCGCAACGGCTCCCTCTCGGGGCACCTGCTCCCTTGGACGTGCTCTAGGAGTAAGGATGTCACTGCAGTCGTCTTGACTTTCCCTGGGGACATCCGGGGAGCTGTGACCGTGGGGTCCTTCCTCCCTCAGATCCTACAAGACTGATGCTTCCTATTCTAGATGAGACCCTCTAGTTAAGCGTCTGCCTTCGGCTCAGGTCGTGATCTCAGGGTCCTGGGGTCGAGTCCCGCATCGGGCTCTCTGCTCAGCGGGGAGCCTGCTTCTCCTGCCACTTGTGCTCTCTCTCTCTCCAATAAATAAAGTAAAAAAAATAAAACAGCTGCTTCTTTCTCAAAGCACTTTTTCTCTGCAGACTCGGCTCAAGGCTTGGCATTTTTATTTGTCAGACCTTCTCCGTGAGGATTTCTTGCAGAAAAGCAATCAGAGCAGGAGAGCTGGACCGTGTGGGCTGCCCTGGGAGGGGGAGGGGGCATCGGGGCTGCAGACCAGGGCGGGGAGCAGACGAAGCAAGGCCTGTGACTGCAGAGCGTCTGGACCAGGGACAGGTAGGGACCAACTGGGGGACAGAAAGCTGGTGAGAAGAGGCGGCACTTTTAAATTTTAGTGATGGCTTCGTGGGTGAGAAGTTAGATTCCCTTTAATACTCGAGTGAATAGAGGCCGAGATTATATTTACTTTTACTTGCTAGTGTGTGTTTTGACGCAGCACAACCCTGAACGTGGATCCCCTTTGGGCTCAAGGACTTACGTGGTTGACAAATAGAGGAAATGGTAGTCCAGGACCGTGGGGAGAGATCGAACAGCCTCGACAAGCCCTCCTCATGCATATGGTCTCATCTCTGCCCTATCTGTTCACGTCTGGGGGTGACGTGCTCCTTCCAGAAGGAGAGGGTTAACCGCTGGGTGAGGAATCGATGGTCAGGAAAGGCAGACGCTGATTCCCCGGGGATGAACCCCCATCTCACGCTGCCCGGAGGCATCAGGCAGTGCCACCCTACACGTGTGTACGTGTGTACGTATGTGGTCGGTAGGACGCCAGGACTTCAAGCCCCGGGGTGGGTCATGGTCTCTGAAGCTGTAGGCGGTTAAGGCCGGGGTTCCAGGCTGAGCCCCTCCCTCGGTGCAAATCCCACAGGCCTCCAGCTCCGGAGAGCACACCTGTCAGTAACAGGTTAATTCCCGGTGCCCGAGGTGGGGAATTCTAGCTTACTCTGCGACAGTATTACCTTCTGCAGACAAATGAGCGCGAGAAGCTGACCAGTGGTGGGAGAGTTCCTCACTGGGTACAGAGTGCGCATCAGGTGACCGAGTCCACCTAAGACGGCTCATGCGCAGCTCCACCTTAGGGTACACCGGACATCGGAATTAGAATCCTTGTATCCGAGCCAGAGTGAGACCAAGTATCTACCCGTTGACCTGCATTTTTTTTTGTGCTCCAGAATGATCAGGCTTTGATAATCCTGTTCCCTTTTTTGGAAAGAGAAGATTTAGTTCTTCAATAACCCTAACTGCATTCTAATGGATTGTGTGTGCCCGTTGGACACCGCAGACCTTCCCCAGACTTGGGATCCGAGGCCACATGGCAGCCCTCGCTTCCCGTCCCACAGTGGTTTTCAGGAAGTAATTGCTCTTTACCACAGAAACTGCCCAGACCTGACTTTGCAGAGGTAGGACATCAGGGGAAGGAATTTAGCACAGCTCAGTGTTTACAGGGCAGATTACCGGGCAGCAGAACCCGAGAGTTTTCTCCTTGGCTCCGCTGGGTTTGTTCTGAACAAGTGGGTAAGGTCCTGAAGCCGAGCACTGGTCTACCTCGTTCCCACGGGGGCGGGGGGAGCGGGCAAGGCTGTCCAAACGCAGTCGCTGCAGACCAGGAGCCGGGCAGGGCTCTCAGCAGGCTGGGTAGGGGAGGAAGGGACTGGGCGGGTTTCCCGCACTCCCTCGCTCACCCTTCCCCAGCACAAGACGGCGTGCTCGCCTTGTAAGTGCTTTCATAGGCCTCCACCATCTGGTGCATTCATCTCCCTCCTCCGGGTCACTCGGGGGCCGACATACGGTGTTCCTCCTCTTAAATTTCTTCCGAAGCCACTTTACCTACTCCTTTTCATTTTTTCTCCACTTGTTATTCCCCCAAATTTTGGAAACCATCATCCTCACAGTCTTCGTTTTCCCCTGAACGACCCCCACATGGGCCATCCAAGGTGCATTAGGGCTTCTCATCACGTCTCCGCAGTATGTGGCCCCGTTGGTCACCCCCTCGCCACAGTCTTCCGTGGATTCTTAGTTGTGATCGGCTCCCGGTCTAACTCCCATCTCCACAGCCCTCCGTCCGGGATCCCGACTCACTCTCTGCCTCCAGGGCGTCCGCTGGGAGGACTGGGTCAATGAAACCGCCAAAGGATCTAGGAAAATTGAGAGTTTCAAGCACCAGACTTCTGTGATTTGTTTGCTCATTTCTCGAGGTTAGATGTAACTTGCAAGCAGGAAGGGAACGTACGTGTCCCTCTCTCCCCCCTAGTCCCTGGCCCTGAGCTCGGCACGTCAGAGCTCCTCAAGCATTGAGTAAGTGGATGTGTAGACCTCAAGTCATTTATGCTAGATTCGAATCCAAGGACCCAGGGGGTTCCCCCACCCCACCACGAAAGCTCCCTGCAACCTTGGACTGCTCTGTCTTCACCTGGTTTATTCATTCGCTGGTCTGGAGATAATCATCTTAAGTCCCTTTGGCTTTTTTCAATGTCTGCTGCTGGGTGACGACGCAAAGTTTGGGGCCAGATGCTCATTTTAAGTGACCCCTGTGATACCTATTTGATGTTAGATTAACCTGTTATGACTTGTGGTCGTAGAGGCAGGAGTCCGCCTTTTGAATATGAATAAGGAATCTTCACTTTTATTAACTTATGACAGGGTTGTGTTTAACCACAAGAGGAAAGAAACCCCAATTATTCTCTTGGGTAATTTTAAGCAAGTATGAATAGGACACAGCTCTGTGGCACGAGTGACTCGAGTCCCTGAGTTGGTCTCTGGGCAAACGTTGGAAAGAAAGCTGTAACTATGTATTCATTAGAGAGCTGATAAAATAGTGTTAAATTTGCAACCAACAGGCTTTGTTATCAGCCATGCTGATTTTATCTGTTAGTTCATAACTGGTCTTACTCATTTGGAAGCTCTCTGCAGCAAGAGACACAGATTCCATTTTTAAACCTTGCGATTATGAATTCTGTCACCGTGCAGCTCTTTATTGATCCCTGTCACTCAGTGGGGTCATTTGCAATTCCAGATGGGCTGTCCGGCCTAACGCCGCCCCTGTCCTATTTCCCTCCTCCTCTCCAAGTGGAACAACCGCAGGCCTCCCCATCTGCTGTGTTCAACAAACTCCATCCAGATACAAGAGTTGCGGGGTTGTCTGGTAGAAGGCAGACGCAGCTCTATTGAAAATAATTTTATGAACCCTCATTGAAGTCCCTTAGAATAGAGCTTTTGGGGACAGGAATGAGTAAGATAATTTCCACCATTACGAAGTTTGAAGGGGCCTCAGTGCTACACTGAGCAGGTCCCCAAAGGAGTTCTGGGTCTGACTGGTCAAAGGGGCGTTTGTGAGCTGACAGCAGGTCTGGGCGGGGGCTGAGCCCTCCACCTGCAAACCACTCTCCCTGCGCCTGGTTTAGGTCCCTGGCCCCCTCGCCGCACAAACCTACGGGCCATCTAACACGCCCAAGACAGCCCGAGGGTGGAGTGTGTCTTTGACCCTTTCTGCTCTATTGACCAGCCTTCAGCATCCCACAGACATGTCTAGAAAAACTGCTGGTGATGGGACCTGGTGATGGGACATGCTTAGGTTCTCAGTTTAATACAGCGTTTTACCAGTGTGTGGACGGTCACCGGCTGGGTCTCGCACTCCACGCTTTTGTTTACATTCGTTTCCCGCTTCACTTTCCCAAGAAGGGTATTGGCATTTATTCAGAGGCACGAGGAGGTCCCAGGCACTGTGGCTCCGGGATCTTGGTCCTGTCAGAGAGCTCCCTGGAATCAGCCTCCTGCTTTCAGATTCCTCTGAAGTGATCAGCTCCCCCAAGCATTTGGGAAGAGCCAGTGAGTTACTGGCAATCGGGCCCCCTCCACGAAGAGCGAGTATCCAGAAATGAACTTTGCTGTTTGGTTTTGTCGTCAACGTCAAGGTAAAGGGCTCAGTTTGGAAACTACCGTGCTGCAGACGTCGTGTAAACCTTGGGTGCCACCCTGATCAGGTTTGCGGAGAAAATAAGTTAGGTTTTTAAACACAGTATTGGGAAAACGCAGTAGCGTGGATGGCAGACTTTTTGGGTTCTATGTAACGGTGACAGCATTGGATTTGGGGTCACACGACCTGAAATCCTGGCTGGGGACTTGAACCTGTGCTGTCTGAATGTCGGTCTCCAGCCTCAGGGCTGGCAGGCGGTTTAAGGAATCCATGAGCATATGCCTCCTGGGTCAATTCTATGCCGATACAAACTCACATGGACTATGTTCATCGATTCAAACGTGTGTCTGACTCACGCCCTCAGAAACTTCAGCCACGGGAGCGGCCTATTCCCCCCCAATATACACTTTTGTGGGAGGTTTACTTGGCACAGAGTAAGCCAGGTTCCTTCCTGACACATGGTTGGCCAACTCGACACGTACGAACACCCACCATCCTGGCAAGTTCCCCGAGTCCCTTTGTCAGTCCCCGATCGTGGGTTTCGATTTGGAGGAAGCACTTTCCGTGCTGGTTCCCGTGTCTGGATTTTCTGATTCATCACAGTCTCTTTAATTTGCCCCCAAGTCAAATAATGACACTTGCATTCACGAGGTCATAATCCATCTTCTCTACCAAGTTCCGGAGAAGAGCCTCATCCTTCTCAGGATTAGGCAGGAGCCCAGCGGTCCTCCGGTAGGCGGCCTCTCTCAGACGTTTAGGGGAAGTGTAGCTGGCAGAGGCCTCGGGGTCACACCACGGGCACCCCCACCCAGACGTCTGGAAGAAGGCAGCCGTCTTTGGCTGACAATTCCTAAAGCCATCCCGGTCATCTTGAGGGGAAAGGCCAACTGTTGGCCTGAAAAGACCCACCCATTTTTGAATACTAACAACGGGTAATGAAGGCAAAGGAATTCAGCAGTAGGATTTGTATTCATTTACAAGCCCTGTTGTTTTTATGGTAACCTCCCTAATGCATTGGCCACGTACGGCAGAGTAGTCAGGAATCCGGGCTTTGGAGGATCACAGACCTGGGTTTGACTGCAGTAACCCTGGGAAAGTGGCTTTGGAACCTCCCAGTGTGCTCCATCCGCAAGATGGGGATACCAATGGCACCGTTCCTCAGGGTTTTCGGGGAATTCAGATCAGGTAATGCCTTGTGCACTCAGCGGGGCACATAGCCATCATTTCGTAAGCGGTTTCAGTGAGGCCGAGGATAATCTCACGGTACTATCTCCCTGCCGGGAGCTACAGGCAAGATCCGAGGCTGCAGGTCTTGGGTTAATTCATTTAATCCTTCCTGGGCTGGCTAGAGGTGAGAGCCCAAACGCTTGCATTCCTGGGTGCTGTGCACACACAAGGGCTGCAACCTTGTCCTCGCTGTGGGCGAGACCGCAAGGGGACTCCCTGCGGGGTGGCTTCCGGACAGAGCGCTGACGACCCTGAGGACGCTGAGGTCCTCATGCTCTAGCCTAGATTTATCAGCCCGGCATCGCGTTCCAACTGGAGTCTCTATACTCATTCAGAACTGAGATTTCATCAGTACCCACCATGTTCTGGAAGTGATTTTCATACCCAAGTACTCAGTCTAGAGGAATCAACGCATCCGTAGGATGAAAAATCCCAAGCCCAAACTCACCCTGAATAGCTGGTCAAGTGGCTTAAGGGTTGTGACTAAACCACTAGCTCCGGATGGTTGGGGGCGTGTGGGGAGGTAGAACCCAAGGATACGATTTTAGGGGGAAAGACAATCATCACTTGTGGTTTAAGGGGATGATTCTAAGAAGGGGCTCGAGGGCCAAATCCATGCCCTGTGCAATTCCAGCCTCATCCCACAGATCCAGGGTCAAGCCCCCCACACACCAGGCTGCTGAAGGACATCTGTAACTCGTGCATTCCGAGCCCCACACCGGTGAACAAAGGCCTCCCAGCCCCGAGCAGAGCACAGTTCCAAGGTGGCGCCTGGGGGTCCCCAACTGGAGACAGAGCCAGAAAGGGGGTTGGAGGACTGACGCTCTCAGCCTCTGGTGAGCGGTGAGTGGGGGGAGGGACCCGGTCTAAGCGGAAGGCTTTCAGAGGGGTTCAGGGATTCACGCTGCTCCGCTAACTGTAGGGACCGCGGTGCCATGTGTGAGCCCTGAAGATGCAGAAACACGGACGGAAGGGTGCAGACGCCACGCTCTCAGGAGGGGGTGTTCCAGATGGGAGGTACATACAAGACAATACGAACTTGTTTTACTGGTCTTTTTTTATTTAAAGATTTGCTATTTGACAGAGTGAGAGGAAATGAGCAGGGGGAGAGAGGGAGAAGCAGGCTCCCCGCTGAGCAGGGAGCGGACGCGGGGCTCAGTCCCAGGACCCCTGGATCATGACCTGAGCCCAAGGCAGACGCTTCACCAACAGAGCCCCCCAGGGGCCCCCATCTGAGTTTTAGATCACCGACTCTTTCCCTAAGGGTAGGTCCAGAGAATCGCCGGTCACGACACAGCCCGTCTGCGTGTGTGGGGAGAGCCCGCCATTCAGAACCTGGGAAAGGACAAGATGCGGGTTTTGGGGCACGGACACCGTCCTGTGCAGTTAGAGACGCTGCCGCCTCCGAGAGCCCAGCCTCTTCTCTCGACTGTATGGAGGCTGCTCAGATTCTATGCAAATAATAAA
>JAQQSY010006318.1:0-11118 GCA_028646535.1 Procyon lotor | reverse complement strand
CAAACCATAAGAGACTCCTAGACTCAAGAAATGAACTAAGGGTGGCCGGAGGGGGGGGTGGGAGGGTGGGTAGGGATAGGGTGGCTGGGTTGTGGACATTGGGGAGGGTATGTGCTGTTAAGTGCTGTGAAATGTGTAAGCCTGAAGATTCACAGACATGTCCCCTGGGGCAAATAATACATTATATGTTAATAAAAATTAATTAAAAAAAAACAAAACTAGGCCACTTTCTTATACTATATATACAAAAATACATTAAAAATTGATTAAAGGAGGGCATGGGTGGCTCAGTGGGTTAAAGCCTCTGCCTTCAGCTCTGGTCATGATCTCAGGGTCCTGAGATCAAGCCCCGCATTGGGCTCTCTGCTAGGCAGGGAGCCTGATTCCCAGCCCCCTCCCCCACCTCCCGCCTCTCTACCTACTTGTGATCTCTCTCTCTCTGTCAAATAAATAAATAAAATCTTTTAAAAAATTGATTAAAAACTTAAATATAAGACCAGAAACCATAAAACTCTTAGAAGAAAACATAGGCAGTAAGCTCTTAGGCATTGGTCTGAGCAATATATATTTTTTAGAATCTTTCTCTCAGAAAAGGGCAACAAAAGCAAAAATATATAAATGGGGCTTCATTGAGCAAGAAAACTTCTGCACAATGAAGGAAACCATCAACAAAATGAAAAGACAGCTTACTGAATGGGAGAAGATATTTGTAAATAATATAACCAATAAGAGGTTAATAACCAAAGTATATAAAAGAGCTGACACCACTCAATTTCAAAAAAAATGATAAACCCACACATACCAAAAAAAAAAAAAATCAATTAAATGACAGGGGATCTGAAGGGACATTTCTTTAAAGAAGACATGCAGATGGCCAGCAGACACATGAAAAGATACTCAGCATCACTAATAATTAAGGAAATGCAAATCAAAACCACAGTGAGATATAACCTTATACATGTCAGAATGGCTAAGATCAAAAAGACAAATAACAAGTGTTTGTGATAATGTGAGAAAAAGAAACTCTTAAGCACTATAGGAGGGAATGCAAAATATTGCAGCCGTTATGGAGAACACTATGAAAGTTTCCCCCCAAATTAAGTATAGAACTACTATATGAACTAGCAATTCCACTTCTACATCTGAAGAAAATGAAAACAGTAATTTAACATTAAAGCTATCCTTTGAATTAAAAAAAATATATAAAGCCTTATGTTTATTGTAGTGTTGTGTACAATATCCAAGATATGGAAGCAACCTAAGTACCCTTTGATGGATAAATAAAGAACATATAATATACACACAATAGAATATTACTCAGTCATTAAAAAGAAATCTTGTCATCTGTAACAATATAAATGGATCTGGAGAATAATATGCTACATGATATAAATCAGACAGAAAAAGAAAAATACCATATGGTTACATTTTACATGTGGAATCTAACTAAACAAATGAAAAAAGAAGACAAAATAAAACACAGACACAGATAAAGAGAAAAATCTGGTGGTTGCCAGAGGGGAGGGAGGGAGGAGGATGGGTGAAATAGGGAAAGGAGACTAAAAAGTACAAACTTCCCAATCTAAAAAAGTTAGACAAGGGGATATAATGTACAGCATAGGTAATACTGTTAATCATATATAACAAATTTCTATGGTGACAGGTGGTAGCTAGATTTATCATATTGATCATTTTGTAATGTATATAAAGGTTGAATCACTATGCTGTAAATCTAAAAACTAATGTAAGATTTATGTCAACTATAATAAAAAAAGAAACAATTGAAGGGGCATCTGGATGGCTCAGTTGGTTAAGCATCCGACTCTTGGTTTCTGCTCGAGTCCTGATCTCAGGGTTGTGATATCAAGCCCCAAGTTGGCATCCACACTCAGGGAGAGTCTGCTTGTGGATTCTCTTTCCCTTTACCTCTCCCCTCACTTGTGAATATGTTCTCTCTCTCTTTCAAATGAATAAACAAATCTTTTTTTTTAAAGAAACAAACCTATTGACAATTGAATAGTTTTCAATGATAAGTGGCTATTTTCCCCTTTTCTCTATCCCTTATATGTCTGGCTGCTACCTCTTTAACCTAAAAAACCTGCTACTATGAGTCACAGACACCTTCCTGCCAATGTGTCTTAAGAAAAGTGACAGTGATACTTTTCCACCACCTCCAACAAAGGCCCATTCCCTTAAAATCTGTAATGATAATGACAGTTAACATCTACTGAGATCTTACCACAATTTGGGTACCGTGTTAGATATTTTATATATGTCATCTCACTTAATTCTCACAACAATATTGTAAAGTAGCTACTATTCATTATTTTGTCTTGCAAATGAAGAAACTGAGGCACAAAGAAGTTAAGTAACTTCCTCAAGGTCACACAACCAATAAGTGGTTGAGCTGGGATTTGAATTTAGGTCTTTTTTCTAGAAACCTTATTCTTACCATTACCCGTCTGCATATCTCCTTCCCTTCTCCTCTCACACTGTCCTTTCTTTAATATCTAGAACAGTAGTAGTTAATGGAAAGTGAGTAAAATATAGATTCCCACGTTGGACTTCTACAGAGTCTAAGTCAGTATATCTGGAACAGAGCATGGGAATATGCATTTTTAATGCTTTCAGGCAATTCTGATGCACTGGTAAGAGGTTATCCTTTGAGAAACATTGTCTCAGTTTAAACATAACTGTTAACTGTTAACATAACATAACTGTTGTCTACCCATCTGAATTGAGACTTCTTTGGAGATGACCTTTTATTTTAATCCAAAAGATATCTATTACTCCCTTACAAGGGCTCAAGCTAGATTTGAGGAAGCCTGACAATTATCCCATGCCCCCAAAACTCCTCCATCTCTACATGCCATAGGGTAGTTACATTGTGAGAAGAAAAGGAATTGAAGGTTAAGATACAGAAAAATGAATTGGAATGCCTTTTCTTTTATTCTTTCTCCAGAGTGTTCTTCTTCCATTTTTGGAGAGGAAGTGGTTAAGTGGAGGGCATTCTAGAGTAGATTTTACTTGTTCTCATGTGAACTGAAATAAAAGCCTTTACAAAAAGCACAGGACGTTTTCCCTCTTTGGTCTCCCCAAAGCTGTGTTTTTTTTTTTTTGAATATTTATTATGTGCTAGGCATATTTTTAAGCACTTTGTGCATTTTAACTATAATTACCCTTTAATCCTCACAAAATCCTAAGGATAAGTGCAATTACTCTCCCTTTTACAGATAGGAAATGGGATACAGATAGGATACAGAAATTTAAGGAGTTTTCCTATGATACATAGGTATGTAATATTAGAGCTGGGCTTTGAGCTCAGGTAGTCCAGATCCAAAGTATTGGCTTCTTGTTTCTATAAAATGTCCTTTCTTGTTGAGCTTATTCAATGACATAGTTAGAAAATAATTTAGAGATTAGCTAATTTAGTAGGTTTAAAGGTGTTTATTTCCTGATGGAAGTCTTTCTTCAAATGAATGCTTCTACAGATAAATCCAAAACTACTAGTGTTCCAGGGCTGTCACTATAGCTACCATAACCCAGAAGGAGGCTCAGCATTAACATCATTTGAAAACCATGAACATAGACCTTTTACTAATTTGGTAGATGAGTAAACTGAAGGTCAGAGAGGGGGAATATCTTGCCCAAGGTCACATAGCTAATTGTTGGCAGAGCTGGCATTGGAACCTGGGCCTCCTGAATATTAATTTAGTGCTCTGCCTAATGTACTACACAGTTTCTTTGAGTAAATAATCCTTCGTTCCACCTCTAGTGTCTCTTAGCTTCTTGGATTACAAGGCAGAAAATGGCTGAGTAAACAACAAGGACTGTAGTTGTGTATGTTGATTTTGACTTTTGATTTGCAAACAGACTCTAGAATAATCAAGAAAATTAACTTGGAGACAGATGGCCAGGATACAAACAGTAAAATAGGCTTAGTTTTGTGACTAAAAATTAAAGATTGTATCCATTTTCTGTGAACTGATGGTAGAGTGTCCCCTAATAGTGTGACATGGTGAGTGGACAAAGAAGAATTTGGCATGGGCAGGGAAAAGAACCTCATATTATTAATGTACATGAAGAAATATTTTTGGAACATGCTCTTCTCAGTTCGTTTCCCAAATAGTACCCAAGGCCAAGGCACTGTGCTAGGTGCTGAGTAGTCTGCTGAAATTACAGCCCATACTAGACTTCTATCACTAACATTACAAATTGGCACAAACTCAGTAGTTTAAAAAATGCAAAATTTATTACCTGACAGTTTTGTTGGTTGGAATGGTTGGAATTTTGATATGGGAGCCATTTGATTAAGGTCAAAGTGTTCACAGGGATTTTTTTTTTTTCTTTTTGGGGGTCCTTAAGGGAAAATTTATTTCCTTACCTTTTCCAGCTTCTAGAGACTTCCTGCATACCTTTGTTCATTGTTCCCTTTCTCTATTTTCAAAGGCAGCAACAGCAGGCCAATTTCTCCTACACTAACATTTCTGTGGGTTCTTTCCAGGTGGAAAAGGTTCTTTGCTCTTAAGGACCCATGTGATTACACTGGAGCCACATGGATGATTCATGTTGAACTCCCCATCTCAAAGTGCTTAACTTAATCACACAAAGTTTTTTGTTTTTGTTTTTTTTTTTTTTTTGCCATGTAAAGTAATATATTCACATATTCCTGGGATTAGTGCAAAGATATATCTGAGAGGGGGGCATTACTGTGCTTCACACAACACTTCAGGTGCTCATTCGTCAGTGTAGTAAATAGACCTGTACATACATAATTTTAGCTAATATGCTGTATTCCAAAATGAGCTATTAATACCCACTGATGGAAGTACAAGTCTTAAGGCAAACATTACAAATGAGGTTGAATTTTAACTGGATTTTCACATACAAGGAGAAGTTCAAAAGGGGAGGTTATGAAGAATAAACAAGAAAGGGGGCTTGGACCTGAACTATGGAGGGTATGCCAAGAAGACACTGAAGGTTTTTGAGTAGAAGAGACATGGTCAAACCCAGGTTCTTGCAAGATCATTTTGGAAGTAGTAAGAATTCTCGATTGGAATGGAGAGCAAGAAATGAGTTAGGAGGTAATAACAGTGTTCCAAATAAAATCAATGAAGGCCCAGGTCAGAATGGTGAAACTTAGAAGTTGATTTGATAGGGGAAGCTAGAAAAAATAAATAAAGATTAAAGAAACACAAGCTTCTGAACTGAACTGGTATTATCCAACATCTCATGAGTAGGAACCTGTTTTGAGGAATATAATGAAATTGGTTTGGAGTGCATTGTGTTGAAGGTTCCCTTGTCTTGCTTTCAATAATTGAGACTTTCACTGCCTCTTCATTTTCCCTGGCTGAATCACAGAAAGGACACAAATTTTGCCAACTCATTCTCAAGAAAAACAGAATCTCTGACCTATTTGATATTAGTCTTTTTTTTACCTCAAATACTTTTATTTTATTTTTTCAGTGTTACAAGATCAATTGTTCATGCACCACACCCAGTGTTCCATGCAATATGTGCCCTCCTCAATACCCACCACTAGGGTCGCCCAAACCCCGCCCCCCCAAAACCCTCAGTTTGTTGCTCAGAGTCCACAGTCTCTCATGGTTCATCTCCCTTTCCAATTTCCCCCCATTCACCCTTCTTTTCCTTCTTACTTAGTCAGTCTTTCAAATAACCACTTGCCCTGTATGAGTCACCATTTCTGTTTAGAGAATAGTTAAGTAGTGAGGAATGTATAGCTATTAGGGTAAAGGTAAATACACCTTTGAGATTAAATCAGGTATGTTTGAAGTAAAAGCTCAATCTTTTTTAGAATGAGACAAAATATAAATAATGATAATGATAACTTACACTTCTATGATATTTTGCATTGTACTTTTCTATCCATGTCATAGTACTCTTGTATACTATGTTCTTAAGTACATAGTGCTTGTTGTGTATATAAAACAAGGCAAGTATTATTTTTATTGCTATTTTACAGAAGAACAAAACAAATTCACAGAAACTAAATAAATTTTATATCTCCAAAGCCAGGACTAAAACCCAATTTTTTTCATTCCACTTCTAACTTAACCATTCTGTGTTTCAGTTTCCTCATCTGTATATATGACTGAATGTAGGATCTATTTTATAAAGCTTTTGTGAGGATTATAATAATAATAATTATAATTATAAGAGCTTAGGACAGGGCTCATCACAAGGTAAGTATTCAATAAAAGCTATGTATCATCATATCATCATCATCACCATCACCATTATGGTTATTATTATTACATCAAACAACACAAAAAATATTTTGCTCCTTTGGTGAGTTAGATGCAGAGGTCAGCAAACTCTGGCCTGTGGACCAAATCTGGCCCACAGCCTGGTTTTGCAAACAAAGTTTATTTTGAACATTGTCACACTGATTTATTTACATTTTGTCTATGGTTGATTTTGTGCTATTATGGTAGAGTTGAATACTTGCAAAAGGGACTATAAAGCCCTCAAAGGATTAGAGGCTAATTAAGCAAATACAGTGTTGTGATTTCTTTTCTTTTTAAAGTTTTTACTTAAATTCCAGTTATTTAATGTACAGTATAATATTAGTTTCAAGTGTAGAATTTAGTGATTCAACACTTACATACAATACTCAGTGCTCATCATAACAAGTGCACTCTTTAATCCCTATCACTCATTTAACTCAACCCCCCATCCACCTCCCTTCTGATAATCATCTGTTTTTTCTCTACAGTTAATAGTCTATTTATTGGATTGCTTCGCTCGCTCTCTCTCTCTCTTTTCCCCAATACTTGTTTGCTTTGTTTCTTAAATTCAACATATCAATGAAATTATTTAAAGTATATATAACATATTAATTATATATGTATATGTGTATGTATATCCATATATATGAATATGTGTGTGTGTGTGTGTGTGTGTGTGTGTGTGTGTGTGTGTGTATGGCTAAATGGTAAGATGTGGTATATACCACATCTTCTTTATCCATTCAACAGTTGATGGATATTTGGACTGTTTCCATAATTTGGCTATTATAGAAAATGCTTTGAATTAATATGTTTGTATTCTTTGGGCAAATACTTAGTAGTGCAATTGCTGGGTTGTAGGACAGTTCTATTTTACCTTTTTGGGGAATCCATACTGTTTTCAATAGTGGCTGCACCAGTTTGCATTTCTGCCAACAGTGTAAGAGGGTTCCCTTTGCTCCACATCCTCGCCAACACCTGTTGTTTCTTGTGTTGTTAATTTTAGCCATTCTGACAAGTGTAAGGTGATATCTCATTGTAGTTTTGATTTGTGTTTTCCTGATGATGAGTGATGTTGAGCGTTTTTCATGTGTCTGTTAGCCATCTGTATGTCTTCTTTGGAAAAACGTCTAAAAGAATGAAACTGCACCACTTTTTTACACCATACCAAAAAAAAAAAATTCAAAATAGATTAAAGACCTAAATGTGAGACAAGAAGCTATTAAATCCTAGAGGAGAGCACAGGCAGTAACTTCTTTTGCTATGGGTCATAGCAACTTCTTACTAGATCTGTCTCTTGAAGCAAGGGAAATTAAGGCAAAATAAACTATTGGGATTTTTGTCATAATAAAATGTTTCTGTACAGTGAAGGAAACAATCAACAAAACTAAAAGGCAACCTATGGAATAAAAAAAAATATTTGAAAATGACATATCAGATAAAAAGTTAGTATCCAAAATATGTAAGAACTTATAAAACTGAACACTCAAAAAACAAATAACCCACTGTTGTGATTCTTGTGATCTGAAGATCTCTGTCTCTGACCCCCCACACACGAGAGAGAGAGAGAGAGAGAGATTTTCTAAATAATGTAGTTCTAGTCTCTTCAAGAAATTGAAATTGAAGAAAAGGTTCTCAAGTAGATTGAGTTAAATAGATGGGGTGGGTGTATTTGTTTTAATGACAAATTTGGATTAGAAGGTAATTGACACCCTTCTGGCACCTTCAGAAGAGGCAGTGAATTCTGGGAGATAACCAAAAGTTATTAATCTGTTTAAGAATAACTGAGTAAGAAGGATTTAGGAAAGGTTTCAGTACAATGAAAAAGTGATGGCTAGAGGATTAGCTACTCTGAGTAAAAGAGAAGCCAGAAGTAGGCAGAGTTAGAACTAGAGGCTTAGAAGAGAAGCCACTTTGGAAATTGATATAGGTATGGAAGGTTTTTCTTAGGCCAGAATTTGCTGAAGGGCAACTGAAAATGAAAGCAGTAGAATAAGAATCAGGAGGTTAATGAGGATGCAGTGACAGGATTGGGGTAGAGTCCAGCCAGTAAAGATCTAATAATCCCAAGAACTATGTCTCAGAGAGCAGAGCTGGCTTATAGCTGAAAGAGATGAGATATTAAGACAGCAGTGCATAAATTGTAGCTTACTGTAGAGAACTGAAAATAAAACAGTGAAACAAAACAAAGCACCCTACATATTTACTACCTTTCATGTGTCAGGTAGTACAAAAGGCATTTTTACAAGTGTACTGAGAACATATACATTTAGCATTTTCTCACTGACACAGAGATTTCACCTCTTTAATTAATTGACATGAGGTCTACTTACAGGAAAAAAAAAACTTCGAGTAAGAGAAGCTCAAAATATGTAAAAATGAGAAACTTTTGGTTCTTTGTGATGGCAGCTGGATTCAAGCAGCAGTGAACATGGGCAACTTTCAGTTTAGGTGTGCCATAACATGGTTTATTATGGCTAAATCCTGTAGGATTTCTTGGTAAGAAGGATCCAGCTAGGACCATGTCCCTAATCCTTTCATATAGTGGTCTGCCTTCTGGAACCAGGCCTCACTTGGTTAAAGATAGCTCTTATCTCTCCATACCTAGTAACTACTCTCCTTCACTCCCAGACCCAGAGACTAAGACAAAAATTGACCAGCCTGTCTCTAGTTTATGTCTACCCTTCATTAACAACACACAGTACATCACTGTACCTTCAGAACTTGGCCCAGCAATCTAGGGTCATGGAAATTTTCCTAACTTGCTGACAGAAGGACAGTGCTACCTCCAAATTATATGCAGTGGATCCAAGTAGCTGGTGTAGCCCCATTAATCTGAGTTTTCATAGGTCTCATCCAACCACCTCTTTATATAAACTCCATATATATCATTTATTGATTTAATTGTAAGAACACATAACTTGGTATCTGCTCCTCATAAAAATCAAGTGCACAATGCACTATATAAGCACAATATTTTACAGCAGATCGCCAAATTTTAATCTTGCATAACTAAACATTTATACTGGTTGAACAGTAACTCCTTGTAGAATACATTGATTCTTTTTTCCTTGGATCTCCACAGTCCTCTAAGAGTCTTATCAATTGTTCCCTTGTAAGCAATGAAAATTTGATTTTAAAACAATTTACTACAGAGTTATAATTAGCTCAGAATCTAATCAACATGAAGGAACTTTGGGAAATGAGCACCTTATAAGGAAAATTAATTAAGAAGTGTACAATAAGAGTTAGAAAAGCTCTTCATAGCTACATGGAAGGTGGAGATTTTTGTCTGCTCATCCTCTTCCTACCTTCTATTCAGGGCGAAGCTTTAGGTATTAATTGTCAGATTGGTTATGAAAAAATGTATTCAGTTATTTTCCAAACAAACTCTTGCATGTAAGGCTGGTGGCGTAGTTTGAGTTGTGTCTTCTCAAGCCAGTGAAGGCCAAAGATTTCTGGCTAACCACCAGAAGCTAGGATTCTCTCCTTATAGGTTTTAAAAGGAGAATGATCCTATAGACACCTTGATTTTTGACTTCTAACCTCCAGAATTGTGAGACAATAAATTTCTGTTGTTTTAAGCAACCCAGTTTGTGGTACTTTGTTTTGGCAGCCCCAGATAACTAACAGAGCTAGTATGTAAAAGTGTAAAAAAACAAGAGCTCTTCTCCCTAAAGAACAGGTGTGGAACTTAAAGTTCTATCTGTCAAGATCCACTTTTGTCTTTGAAGTATCCCTGCAAAATCTTAATACAACTCATAACACTTTTGAAAATCGCTGCTTTGCTCCCCTTCTGTTTCTATGGAAAGGCATCCTTTATAGATTTTCCAGTATGGTAAAGTAAAATAAATATTCAATAAAGTCTAAAAAGAAATCAGCTTCCTCCTCCCTCATTTTACAACTAATCCACTGAAACCTAGAGAAAGCCCTTTTCCTCTAGATCTTGATTTCTTCATCTCTAGGATCCCTTTCATCCCCCAGTTTGATAACTTTAAGTATTGGTAGAAAATAAGCTCACCTGCTTCCTCCTAGGAATGCATTCAGTTTAGCTGAATAAACAATGAGTCTACAACCCCTGAATTAAGAACTATTTCCTAATGAGTTCAGTAAATTCTTTCTGAAGCCCCATCTACTTTGGCCCTATATTCTGGAAACATAAGCCATGGTACTTAACCTATTTAAAGTAAAGAAACAAAGATCCTGACAACTTGTTGACTGGGTGGGATCCTGCATGGATTTTGCAGTCTTCTGTTTGTTCTGTACACAAGTGGTGTTTGAATAGGTGTATGTTAGTGATTTGAGGGAAAAATAAGGAAGGCCCCATATATTATATATATATATACACACACACACTCCACAGAATTCTGTGTGGGCCAAGGTGTACAGGAAGGAGAAAAGCAGTAGAGAGAAGAAATCTGTTTAAAGTTCATTTTTGCTTTTGTTTCCCTTGCCTTAGAGGTGTGTCTTGAATTTTTAGGACTTCATCAAGATAAAAAGCTTTTACATAGCAAAGAAAACAGTCAACAAAACTAAGAGGCCACCCACGGAATGGGAGAAGATGTTTGCAAATGTCTTATCAGATAAAGGGCTGGTATCCAAGATCTATAAAGAACTTCTAAGACACAACACCCCAAACCCAAATAATCCAGTCAACAAATGGGTAGAAAACATGAACAGACATTTCTTCAAAGAAGACATACAAATAGTTACGAGACACATGAAAAAATGCTCCACATCATTAGCCATCAGGGAAATACAAATTGAAACCACAATGAAGTACCACCTCGCACCAGTTAGAATTGCTAAAATTAACAAGACAGGAAACAACAAATATTGTCAAGGATGTAGAGAAAGGGAAACCCTCTTA